>VYZP01075925.1:55912-126829 GCA_013400635.1 Hypocryptadius cinnamomeus
GGCGGGCCCGCCCAACCTGCACCACGCCCGCCAGCACCGCCCCCCGCGCCCGCCGCGCTGCGAGCAGCCACGGGGAGCCGCGGGGAGCTGCGGGTCCCGCCGAGCCGCGCCGGGAACAGCGCGGACCCCCGGGAGGATGCTGCAGCGGGCAGCGTCATCCTTCTTCATAAATCTCGTGGGTTTCTTGCTCCCTGCTTGCTTGAAGTTTTGACCTTGTCTCCTCTGTGTTTATCTCGGATTGACCACGATTCTGACTTCCTGTTTTTCTTTATTCCCCCTCCACCTCTTTGCCCTTTTTAATTCCTCCTGTCGCCCGCCCCCTCTCCCCCCTCGTCTTTTCCGTCCTCGCTTTCCCTTGTCCCCGTTTTCCCATCAGACTCTGAATATCCCAAGCCTCTTGACCTCAGTCTCTGGGCTTTAAAACGGTTTTGTCAAGGGCAAAAGAGTTTTTTGTAGGTTTCAAATCGCTATTAAGTGTCGCCGGCAGCTTATTGGAAGGTGCGGTGCATTAAACTAAATCCATGGCTAGTATTACATAATATGCCCTCGAATGTACATAAAAGATGATTGTAATTCCATCTGGATTTCTGTTGATATTAGCAAACCGCTCAAGATTTCCTCTTGCGGTTTAATGGGCTTTTCAAAACCTTTGCTGCTGGATGAATCAGATTATGAGTTAAGAAAGGGTAAAGCACACACACTCATGACATCGTAGGAATTAGTGAAAGAAGAAAAAAAACTTAGTAGGTCATCTGCCTAATCCATCTTCCAAAAGAGAGTAGGAGTGTCCCCTATACAATAATTTATGGGCATTTGTCTGGTTTTCTTTCAAATGCTCCAAATATGTAGCTTCCTCATTGCCCATAGGAATTTAGGTCAAGCTGCCTGAGAGGGAATTTTGTAGCATCTTGGGATTAAAAATCCACTACTGTCATTCCAAGGTGGTTTGTTTGGTTCTTTTTTTTCCCAGACAGCACAACTGTACGGTTGCAGTTGGTCATTTATTTCTTACCCATCGTCATGGAAAGATTTTGGCCATCACTTTCCCTAGGTTGAGAGCCCAGGGACATGCACAGCTGAGAAAATGTCAGCTTCATGCTCAGTGTGGCCAAAAGAGTGACTCAAATGTCAGGACTTGTTAGAAGAGCAACGAAGAGGAAAAGATTTTACACTGGAAAATGTGTGCTGGACCTGTGCTCTCAATACTGCTGGAATTCCGGTCTCACCTTCTCAAAAAGGACATAGCAGAGCTGTAAAAGATTTGGAGGAGGCCAGCAGTGATAATCCATGGCTTGAAAGGGTTTCCTAATTAGGTACATGCACACTGGCAAGAGACACCAGAGGGGAGATGTGACAGAGGTTCCTCAAATCTCAAGCAGCGTGGAGAGGGTGAGCAGGAACTGGTGGTCCTGGCTTCCAGCACAAATGGGAGAGGCCATTAACAGACCACCTGACTGTACAGGGGTGATTCTTCATGCAAACACAGCTGTGGAGCTCTTTGCCATCTGACACCAGCCAGTTAATGTCATTTTGAGGGGAAAATGAATGAATTAACAGGAGAGAAATCCACAGAGAGCAACCAAATCACAACTTGCTCAGAAAGGTTCCTCCATGACAAATGGCTCATGGCTGGGCTTGCTCTGTTCTTGCTCTTTCTCCTCGGTGTATGTTGATAGTCACTGTCACCTGCCAGCAGTGAATACACCTCTCAGATTTACTGTCACACCTGTGTTAGTTTTGTGCTGCCCACAGCTTTCCTAATGCCCTTACTGCATAGATTTGAGTAGTAAAAGGGATGAGTGGCGTTCAGTGGGAGAATGTCACTGCTGAACCAACATGTGGCATATCATGGAAGTTGGAATCACCAAACTCACTGAAAAAAACATCATTATGCATTGAGTCACTGAAGAGAGAGAACACTGGTTGCAAAGAAGTTTCTGTCACTCTTCTAAAATGTGACAGAAATAATCAAATCTAGCTGTGGCCTGGGGACAGTGACCTTAATTTAAAATCAATCAAAAATCCCTCTCTCAGTGGCAGCTGATTGTCCCGTGTGCTTTCAGACTGATGCCTTCCCAGGCCTGCCATTGTCAGTGCTGTTATACAAGTGGGTAAGCATTGTGTTGTGTTCTTGTCTTCCCTCCTCCTCAAGTCTTTGAAGCTGAGATAGCATGGTCTCAAACTTCTCTGTGTTTCTGGCAGAGGATTTTTTTCTGTGCATTAATTTATAAGTCTGTACATGTATGCCTCAGTATGGCTGCTTTATCCATGCAGCTTTCTGAAGAAATCTGAAGAAGAAAGAAACTAGAAATCTGCTAGTTCAGTATTGTATCTTGGTACAAAAACTAGCTCTGGTAAGGTGGGTTGCCACACAGGAGGCAAACTGCAGCAAGAATGAAAATGAAGGAGCCCAAATTATATATGTGAATGACCTTGGTCAAGTGACTCATGGTCGTAGTCTTTTATGGGACTGATCCCATAGACTGTTTTCACAATGTTGGTCCAGGATCATGTATTCAGGTAGATCAGGATAGTCACCATTTGCCTTTGATGTTGCTCCACCTCCACCTAAATCTCAGCACGAATTCACAAATGCAGCGCTCCTCAGCTCCCATATAAACTGTGTCCTAAAGTTGGGTGTGTAAGGTAACTCTGTAGAGAAGATCTGCATGAACCTGGTGTATTGTGTGTGCTGATAAACGTGACATCTTTCCTTTTGCCAAGCATGTAAAGCAATCAGCAGCGTCATTCATGTCAGCCTATCACTTGATAACGTAGAAACTCTTTGATCCCATGATAGTACTATACAGTAGCAAAATTAATACTGCCGGGTGTGATTACTAACATAGCAATCCAGGATGCGTTGGAAGCTTTAAATTCTGCATAAGCAGCCACACTGCAAATGCTGGGTGGGGAGAACTGACAGACGAGTGCACACACACTGTCTGTTGGGAGCATTCAGAGCACAGCAAGAGCGCTCATTGCACCTAAAATGGGGGTTCTGAGCAGATACAAGATTCATAGTGACAGAAGTAATTTTCAGGTTTTCCTCTAATAATATATAGGCAGTAGTAAGCCTGTGGCAAGTCCAAATTGAGTACTGAGCAGGTTTTAAATTGTTTAAGGCATTATCTATTATAAGGAAGTTTATAAAGCTCCATCTCCATTATTTGAGTTTTCACAAGGTCATAATCCACTTGACCCTCGTGGTTTATTTCATCACTATTGTCCCTCCGAGGAATTATAACCTTTACCATTACCACTTGCTAAATATATCACGAGGTTTTAGTGATATTGTCATAAATCACCAAGCTCAGCTTTGTTGCTTGTAATGTGACCATAGTACATGCTGGTTTGGATGCAGTGATTGTCAGCCTGATCTAGTTGTAGTTCTTTAATTGTTTTCTAATGGGAGGACCACATGCTAGCAGATACGAATATGTATTTGATTTCCTTTAACATTTAAAAATTGCCGTTTTCTAAGGTGGTCTGAACTTCAAGTGCGAGCTTTTTAGTCAAAGTTTCTTCAATCAAACATGGAGAATACAAACTCATGGATATTGAAATCAAGCACAGTGACTTCAAGAACAGCATTCTCACCATTGTTTCTCTTTTCAATTAAATGTGTGAGCATTCATTAGAAACCACATGTAATTTGATCATCCTGAAAGCATTTAGTGAGAAGAACAAAAGTATCAGACGTAGGCAAAGTTCATTACTATATGGGTTTTTAAAAGGATAAGCTATAGGGAAGCTAAAGATAACTGAGAATTTTGGATAACAGTAATGCATATAACTATGCTGCTTTTTACATTTCAGTCGGTTTTCTAGCAGAAAGTTGGTCCCATGTCAGCCCCCCAAATGTCTTAAAAAGAATTTGCCATAGCAAAGATGTGCTACTGAAGCCAATCTTCAGTTGCACTTAAAGATCAGCTTGCATCAGAAGAAGCTGGCCTCAAAACTGTTTTGACAAGACATACCTTGTTAAGCAGTAATTGAGATCCAGTCAAGCTGCTTCTGACTCCAAAAAGGATTAACCATTACTATAAATCAGACTTACTTTCTGGGACTGCTGGGATCCAAAACTTCTTTGCAGCAGCACCTGCAGAAGAAGTTTATCTGTCTGACAGGCTATTGTGGGGCAGGTCTGGGCATACAATACCCTTTCTGGTGATGTATGGCAAGACTCCTTCAACCAAAAATCTCTTATCTGATGAAACTGTGGAAATCTATGTTTGGGAGGAGGAGGAGTAGTTATCTGTCTTTATTCTTAGACCCTTCCACTATGGCAAATGGAAGAATAGGGGTGCACTTCAGTATCCCCCCCCTGCTTCACCAACCCTCAGGCTTGTATGTCTACAGTGTATTAATTTACATCTGAGTTAGTCTCTCTTCAACCTTTATGGTCAGCCACGAGAAATAAGCACTTTTAGGATGCAATTCATTTGACCTTTCTTAGACATGTACTTTAGGAAGAGATAAATCACTCTCCCAAGTGTCAGTGTTTCTCTGTTGACCACAAAAGGACCAGAGAGTGATTAGTTCAGAGGCAGGTGTCTATATTGCAGGCTGTCTACAGGCAATTAGGCAAATCCCAGACAGATTTTTCTGTAATGTTGCTCTTAAATTGTTTCACAAGGATTTTTACTGGTATATCACAAGTATATAAAATGACATATTTTTCTCCTTATTTTACACATTTTTATTTTTGAGAAGCATTACGTTAGCAGAGCCTGCATGCTTTATTGGAGTTGATTATGTTGGTGCTCTGTTCAGAATTGTTTTCAGCTACCTACTGAGAAATTGACAATTTTTGCACTATTTCACCCTGTGAGTTTCACCAAATATTTGTCTGATTTAATGTAAAGGTGGAAAAGGGGCACATTTTACACCAAGGGAGTGAATACAGCATTAGAAATACCTCCCATCACTGTATGTGACTAGAAAGCAAAGATGAATACGTGCACTTTTTTAAAAATTTGATCACAGGGCAAGATTTTAAATGCTATTAGTAATGAAAAATCCACGGCAGTAAGAGTCACAGTACTGCCAATAAACCCACTGAGCCTGTGTATAGTACATTGCTGAAAAGGCCCAAGGCTCAGATGTCTATCTCCATGTTCTTGTATTTCCAACAAGCAGTGAATAATGCATTAGTTTTGCTTCAAGCATCCTATTTTGAATATGCTTTAGCCAGAATTATTAGCTTTCATGTAGTGTATATTGTTAACAGAGGTCATGCTCTGTGCCCATCTAGTGCTGTCTCCAGAAGTGCCCTGGCACAGCACACAGAAACGTTTTACTAGAAATTCTCATTGTTGGTTGTTACCATGAGGTCCCCTGAGATGTCAAATTACAAGTACTCCAGATCCAGCTGAAGTCACTGAGAATGTCCCTGCAAACACCACCTGTCTTTGGCTCAGGCTCAAAATATTTACAAAGCAGGAGGAGGGAAACTTATATTGCAGTGACCTGGGAGGACTCCTGATTTCTGTGTTCTTATATTGCTCTGTGGAGGTCAGCCCTTAGACCACCTGCCTCTGCTCAGGCACTCCAGTGTGTGTGTTGGGCTGTGTTGAGAGCATCTAAAACTGTGCAAAAACAAGTAAATCCCTGTGGTTGGTCGTCCCCCTGCCTGTCGTCACATGGTGGAAGTGAGGAGAGCCTGAAGAGAGCCTTTCTTAAACCCTTAGGTCTTGATGAGGGCCACCAGTGACCCAGTACTGATGGTGGCCCTGCTCATCTGCTGAAACTTGTGTGAGAAAGGGGTTGCACAGCCCAGTCCTGGGGTGAGGCCATGCTCTTGGTTGCTGTGAAGCTGTACCATTCTCCTCTTCAGCAGCTGTGGTGGTCTAAAAAGCTTTTAGAGTTGTAAAGAGAGCATTGTTTAAAATAAATGGTGTCATTTGCAAAGGAGTAGGCGTTTACTCACACAGATGTGTACACACACACACACACACACATGCACACATCACTCAGTTGAGTTTCCACAGCTACCCTTAGTGCAACACAACCAGCTGTTAAATCCAAAATAGCAACGAGTGCACATCATACGCCCTCTGTATTACCATTTGAAAGGGACAGTTCCTTGGGAGGATGGGAATTTGACAGGATATGAATATGTCTGAGACTCTATTAGGCACTAATTCAGCAGGACTGGCTGAATGAGATGAAGAAGCAATGAGGAGGAGAGAATCTCTTCAAATTTGAGCTGATTGGTAATTTTGATGAAAGCCCTTTAGTCTCATTCAGTGACTGTTAATTACCTCTGGAAATTAACAGTTATTTTTCTCTTCAGGAAATGTTGTTCGCCTGCCAATATAGAAAGATTAATTAAATTCTTCCATGGATGAAGGTGGAAGTAGGGTCCTCGTGGTCTGTGCACATTTTGGCTGTAGATGCAGGGATATCATGACAAATTCCCTTTTGAAAAGAGCAGTCCAACTCTTTCCTCTTATGTTTTCACAGGAAAGTTAGGTGTCCTTGTCCTTCTGGGGTAAGGTTGGCTTTCATGTGCTTTCACCAGGAAAGTCTGGATGTGGGAGAGCTGTGAAAAAAGGGATGGAAATGACTAGGGTTAAAGAGCCTGCAAGTAAATTAGGGGAAGCCTCTTGCAGCACTCAAGGAGAAATAATTAATATCGTGGACAAAGGTATTTCTGCTTCAATTGAAGGGAAACCCTCAGCTTAGACCCATCTATACAAAATATCACAAAAGTTAATTGCTTCAAAAAAGTGGTAACTTGAACCTCACATCCATAAGCTATGCCAGCTTCTCCTAACAGTTCTCATTATTTGATCTTGGCGCAGCCTCAAAAGCTGCTTTTGTCAGCATTAATGATGGTCCTTCCACTGCTCAAGAGTTTATTTCCAATATCCACTATTATGCCATTCACTCCTGCTGCGCAGAATTAAAAAAATAAAGGAAAGAAAGAGTGAGGCAATATCTCAGGGAAGCTCCTGTGCAGGGCTGGTACAGGCTTTTGATTGAGTTCTTGATTTATAGCTATCAAACAAATATCTGGGCATAGTTGTTTAAAATCAGAAAACATCATGAAAGGAAAGGAATGCTCTGTTCCTCGATCTGTTTTTTTTCCTGATGGGAAGACCTTGCATTAAGTTTTAATGATAGATTAAATAGATGGAAAGTCACTTGGAAGCCCAGTGAGCAGAGAGATTTCAGGCTGCCTCTGTCAGGATCACAGGGAGGAAATGAGGCAGCTGAGAAGAAGCTCAGCGTCAGGAAGGAGGCAGACAGGTCAAACAGACAGGCTTTCCAGAAGCAGCCTCGCCGAGAGCAAACAAGCAGCTGCAGTCAATCGAAGGCAGCAGGGCAGCCAGCTCCAGAGCTGCTCCTGCTCTGCAGTGCGAGCCAAGCCGCCCCCGGGAGCCGCTCGTGTGCTCCCACCCTCCGTGCAGGCATCACCAGGAGAGCTTGCCAGGAGCGTGACAGCTCGACTGGGGCAGGATGTTAGTCCACATGCCAGCCTTCCCACCTGCAAGAGCTGCCCACCCCACCCCTCTGTCCTTGTGCAGGGTTTCTCTGGGTGCTGAACTGCAGACCTTGCAAAGGGGATGTCCAGGAAAATCCAGAATTTTGGGTCTTATGCTGGTCTCAGGGAGGAATATTTTTCCCACATTTTCCAGGATCAGCAACAGGCCAATGCAGCCATTAAAAATGCAACCTTTCCTTACCTGACTTGCTTTGATCAGAGGGGATCCTGCTTGACTGAGGCATGGGATATCATTCTGTGGGTTTATCCAGCAGCAGCATTGGATTGAAGGATTACACTGTGAAGATTCTGTAATGGATGAAAGACAAGTCTATTTTGGCTCTTGACTGTTCCCTATGGAAAGTGAAGAAGAAATTCCCCATTAGCAAGTGTCACACTACTTAACAGATTTTACCCCTAGTCCACTTTAAAGTGTGTTTTAATGTCAATATATGAAAGAACAGCAAGAACCAGTACTTGTTACATTTTGAATGGGCTCTATTAGAGGTTGCTGCCAACCAATGGTGGCATCTTTTGGATGTGATAAATTTGGAGATTAGTAACTTAGAGTCTGTTCAACTGAATCCATTGCTGGGGAAAAGCATTGCAAATTATGCAGACAGGCAACAAAAAGTAATTAAAAGTGATTTAAACAGAGAAGATGGGATGGAAAAGAATAAGACACTCACATAGGACACGTCTGTTCAGGGGCCAGTCTGGAAAAAACAAAGAGAAATAAGAAATTCTTCTATACAGTCTAGCCAACCTAGATCCCTCTTTATAGCTTTTAAATAATGTCACACATGGAACAAATATATAATTTCCAAAGAAAAACATGGAAAGTCTCAGTTATGTTCTTATGAATGCTTTCTATTTCTTTCCCAGCTAAATAAATCTGTTTACCAAGTTGGACTCAATTTTGCAAGTCGCTTCTTCAAAACTACATTTTTTGACAAATTTGTTGTTCACCAAAAACATTCTCCCAGCTTTAATAAAGAAACCCAAAACCAAACAACTAAAATTCAATGGATTGGAAAGAGTCCAGTAGGCTTTGGTTCAGTCCTTGTAAAGCAGCAAGTAAACATTTTCTGCATGCTTTAGTAGAGTATATGACTTCTCAGTCCTCCACTGTCTTTGTGTAGAAGAAGGGAGCTAAGCACATGGACGAATAACTGGTTAGATTTGTTTCATCTTCAGTTCAGAATGCAAGCTAGATCTTCAGCCTCTGGTACTGACATTAAACTGCCATGATTATAGTCACAAAACCTTTTTCCTCTTCTATGGCATACAAATCCAAGTGTTCCAAAGGACATTAAAAGGTAAGTAAATAACCTCATGAACAAAAGAAATGAATGCTCATAAGTGAAATAGAGAAAGCTGAGGCTACCTGAGAATAATTCTGTCCTAATTGAACTTGCATTTAGCTTTTCTGCCTTCAACTAATCATGTCATAGCAAATAGAAACACAAAAGTACTATGATAACAGCTCTCATGGTGAATGTGGTTTTCAGGGTGCTGAAGCTAAAAAGTGGTGTTTGACATCTAATGGCAAGTGAGAGAGAAAACATCTATTAGACATGTTAGATGAGCAGTGTCTCCAGTTCCTAAAAGATATTGGCTTGAATGACATCTTCTGAGACAAAGATACAGTGACACACACATATACATATGATGGAAAGAAAGATATAGTAAGCCAATAGTAACACTGAAGAAATGGTTCAGAACTGATGCAGAGATGCACATGCACATGTGCTTCTTGCTGCACCTTTCTTCCTCCTGTCCAAAAGTGTTCACAATATTATTTCCTTGCTAGTTTTGCAATATTTCTTGTTTGTCTTAAAGCAGCCACCACACTCCCTTCCTACAAAACTCAGGGACTGTTGGCCCTCTCTGTCTGTTGGGATTTTGTGCTAGCTCCTACAAGAGCAGGCAGTGCATGAGTAATACTGGGAGCCTGGCAGCCCATGTCACCATGATTCCACAAGACATTATTTTACGATGCAAACACATCCTGACCTCCAGAGCACTCAATATATCAAATGTGTAATGTATGCAGAAACAATCCCAATAAGGAAGAAGGTAAATAAATTTGTTATGATTTTAATGATATGCATTTTAAATGTCACTTTTGCTGAGCAATTAGGGTCTGAAGAGAGTGACCTTTGCACAGTGCTTAAATTGTCCTGAGGCATAGTACTCCTCCATGCATTTATTACTGCCTTGTGTGATGAAGTGTAGGTGGTACAATGCAAGTCCATCATTTGTGGGGGGGATCTTTCTGGCTGAGACACAATAAAAGCAAGGTGGTGCAAACTTTTTGCCACAGAAATGCTGTGTGAGAAGTAAGGGATATTATTGAAATGCACTGCATGTGGATGCCCTTCAATACACACATGCACAAATGTGGGCTGGGGGCGTCTCTGTCTGAAGAGCAGAGAACAAAGGGGACCAAATCACCTGCCCAAAGTGTGGCATTCTGCCCTTCCCCTTGCTTCCCAGGTGAGCAGTGTGGAGATGGGCCATGCTCTCTATCTGGGTATAGGAGCAACATCATCTCCTTACTCATCCCTACTGCTGGATTCTGCTACAAGCCCAACATCTTCCAGAGAGTGTAGCATACCATCTATTCTCAGGTGTATCCACCATCTGAGTCATGTTTAAGATATTTTTTCTACTTACTTACACCAAGAATAGATGTTTTAGCCACTAGCATGTAGGCCCACTGGTTTTTCATTAGCAGCTTCAAAGGCAGTGTTTTAGGCAGAGGAGTGATCCCAAGGTAAGGCAGTCCCTCTGAGGTAGCTGTCACTGCAAAGGGAAAACAAAGCCATGGACAGCTGCTTCTACTTCCTGTGCATCTGCTGGTGGTGTGGACAGCTCATGTATGGCAGCTACCTAGACCCTAGGTCTAAGGCTATAAAGTATTAGCTTTGCAGCTGAGGCATTTTGGTACGTGACAAAATGCAAGTAGGAGATATTAAAGTAGAGGACTCTGTTTTGGCAAGCAAGAACATTACAATAATGTAGCAATGGGCAAGGTCTACCTTCCAACTGTGCCTTTGTGAGCTCTGGACACTGTGTGGCATCTGTTAGTCCAAAAACAGTGTGATGCATCACCAGAATAAGCAGAAGCTTATACAGAGCCATTTTTCTCTCTCTTCAGTATTTTCCCTTTAGTATTGGTAACAAGTTGGTATTTCTCTGGTGGAGACTGCCAGGGTTGTCTACTGGTCCAATAGGAGAGGGGGTGTCTAGAGGGTGTCAAGAGGACCGGTGGTTCTGCTTCATTAAAGACTTCCCTCTGCAAACTGGAAGGCCAACTCTAGCAAGGGATATTCAGAAAACCTCCATATCTAATCAATTCTTGGTTTTATTGCTAGCAAGGCTGTCAAGCACTGGGCAGATGGCTAATATTTTCTTTCACTATCAGGCTCTCTGTTGGATTCAGACCAATGATGTAAATATAAACAGCCCTGGCTCTTGGTCACTAAAGCCTCCTGCCATCAGCCCTCCCAGAGAGATATTATTTAAATGAACCAGGAAAGTGGGTGTCACTGAGTAAAACAAACCAATTAGCCACACAAACTGGAGAACTGATTTCTTTAACCGAGTACTCAATTTTGCGGTCACTAACTCACATCCAGGGGGATTCAGTTCCCTGTTTACTGCATGCCTGGTGCTCTGTGGCTTTGCAGGGCAAGAGAGGTGTTGGAGTATTTAGGATAGTGTGTGTTTTAGGCCATCTGGCATGTTTGAGCCACATATGGAGCTTCTACCACATTGAAATATTGAACAATTGGAGCCCAAACCTGGTGGTCTTTCCAAGTCTAGCTGTATTGCCATGATGTGAGTCCATCTCTGGGGCCGATTCCAGTGAGTCCAGGGAAAATTCAAATGATTCATTAACAGCTGAATAATGCTTTGTGCCACTTCTTTCCAGTGTGCCCATATGTTTGATTTGCTACCATCAGTTCTGCAGTGTCCTTCCATTCCCTGGCTCTGATGCATTCAGCATGTGACAGCAGAGCGCTAAAGCCTGGTACAGCCCGTGTGGGAATGCATGTGTGGAGGTGCCTATCACTGCTTCCCCACGAGGGAGACTCACTTGAGGGACACAATCATTCAAGTCCTCCTTACCTGTCCTGCCCACATGGTGTTAGGAAAAGAGGGACTGGTCTTACCGCTGGGCCAAACCCGTCACGGAGGAGCACTCATGGTTACACACCAGCTGAGCACCTGGTTCCCAAGGGACACCAGCCCTTGCCATCATCCCACTCTGGACACAGGGCATTTCCAATGTAGCACCATCTGCCTGCCTCATAACGTGTTCCTCCACATCCTTGAGACTGATCTTTCCCAAGCAGCATCAGCACCAAGCTTGATCCATTTGGGTTTGACATTCTCATGGCAGTGGAAATGCCATTGAAGTCTTCAAGACATGGGGAGACCCTGTCAGGAACCTGGCTGTGTATTTTCTTTCCAGTCACAGAGTAGAAAAAGGGAATATAACAGAGTAGATGATGAATGTTTCAAGCCTCAAAATTGGTATGTTCTAGGCTTAATTGTTTAAAATCCAAGTTTCTGGAAAATCTGGTCCAGAGTGGAGAGACCTCATGACATCTTCTTTCCATGCTGGAAGGGAGACCTTAAATCAGAGAAATATGTAGTATTAATTGTCAAAATAGTTCCTCTAATCTGCAGCAGCATGATTCATCCCTAGAACATTTGTAGGTAAGCACCAGTCCCGTATATTACTGGAGAGGTATTTAGTTTTCATGCCTTTCAATAGCATTTTTGCTTGCTTGTTTGCAAGTTCACATGTCTCAGATCTTTCCTTTTTGTGTTTTTTGGTTGGTTTGCTATATTAAATGGAAGTGCATAGGGATGGAACAGTGTTGGCATTGTTCTGGCTCTTACTGCATCTTGAAGCCAGTGTGCACCTATTGTGCATCAGTTGCTTCAGACAACAGGGAGAAAAAAAGCTTCTACAGATTTCTGGTTCATGCACTAAAATTTATTCTGAAATATTATCATGGATTAGTTTAATGCTGCTGTAGAAAACCCGTATTTCAATGACCTCTGAAAAGAGGAAGGAATAGTTCATAGGGCATAAATGAGCAGGGAGAATGCTAAAAAAGAAAGTATGCAAATTATATATAGAGATATTCAATACTCTAATTTAAAATATTGAGTATGGAAAGGGAGTCTAGTCGGGGGGGATGTAGGGGAAGTTCTCATGCAATTATGCAAGGATATCCATGTTTTACATTTATAGTGTTCCATGGAATATCTGGAATTCAGCCTATGCTGCCTTTCAGAGGTAAAATAAATAGAGGCAAAATAAATCAAGTGAATACAATTAAACAAGGTTAACTTGCATCTAGACTTGTGAGAGCCTGGTATTTGCTTCATTTTTAGTGAGAAATTTCTAAAAGCATAGGCTTTTTTAATTGAAAAAAAAAAAAAACCAGACAGAGAATCTTTCTTCCCCCCTCTGGTGATTTTTCTCAACCACTTGTGCTTTCGCTGTGCTGCTGGAGTCGCTGGGAGACAATTGGAGGTTATTTTTAGACTGACTCACTCTGTAAAGCTGACATTTGTAGGTTAGGCGTACCAGTTGCCGACTGCTTCTTCTGCATCTTCCTTAAATATTCCCCTTCTAAACAGTTGGACATCCTCCTCCTCCTTCCCCAGTCTTTCCCCATAAGTATCAAAGTACTAAACCCACGTTCTGTCTGTCAACATTTTCTGTCGAGCCGAGTTAAATGCATCATTTAGGAGCACAGTCAGCTCACGTCCCCTCACGCAGCTGGAAAACCACAACACGAAGCAGGGCTTCTGCACCTCAAATCTGCTCCTGATGGAGCACAGCGTGCTGAGCATCCCTCTAAAGCTCAGAGGAGGACCAGGGCATGGGCCATGCCTCAAGGCTGGATTCACATACTGGGGGTCCCCATAAGACCCACTTCAATGCATCTTCTCTGCTTCCCATCCTCCCAAGAGGAGTTTGGCTGCACACAACCTACATCCCCAGAGAAGGGAATGCCCAGGAGCACTGTGCAACGTGACCTTCGTTTCTAGGGGTTGCCTTTTGACATCCTTGTCCACTGAAGCTGGAGAAAATGAGCTGTGTTTAAAAGTAAAATTGCTGGTGTGTTCTGCCTCTGAGGAGTTATCCACATGTGGGCATGCAGGCAGCAGCCCATGGGAGCTGGGGTGCAAATCCCTGGGATGGATTGTCACCAATTCAAGGAGCTGAAGATTCCCTGGTGTGTAAGAGACTCCATATTGCAGTTATTCATTGCTCCTAAGCCATAGCATTTAGCAGCATGGCAAATCTAAATCGCTGAGCTTTCAACTCTGAACTCTTTCAATCTGCTGGAGTTTATGGAAACACAAAGACTTTCTAAGCCCAAGGAGGAAAGATGGTTGGTAAAATCGGAATTCAACAGCAGATTAGATTATGAAACTGCCATTAACCTACTCTATATTATAATCTCAAATCCTTCCAATATATTTGCCATGCAGCAGTACAAACATTATTTTCCACTTAAATTAAGGCTGAACAGAAATCCTTTTTCCAGTGAACCTCTTTCTTTTCCTGATGCTTTCCTTTTTAAATGAATATCTTCTTGTAAATGGCAGTTGAAATAAATCCAGGCATGTAATCTTTTAGGACAAAATCCTTTTTTTTTCAGTAGAGAGCAGTTGTGGGCCTCATGCCAGGTAAAATCCAGTGTGCAGTCTAGTGAAATCCAGCCTTGGGCATCTTGTGAAGTCAGAGCTCTGCTGCTCTGCTCGGGGCAATGCTCCTGCTGGGGTTTATGAGCACAGGGTTGACCACAGACCATGCTCATGCCGAGTTACCAGGACCATATCACCCTTTTCTGCTGTGATAATGCATATTCCCACCATGGTCCATTCAGGAAAACCCTGAAATCTGCTTCCAAAGAGCTGGCTGGAGGCAGACAATACACATTGCTGCTGGATCCACACCTCCTTCCATGTAACCAAACTGCATGAGGTGCTTTATCAGAGACAAGTGCTATTCCCATGTCAGTAAAGAGGGAAGTAGCAGCATGACCAAACTAGTGTGTCTGGAGGAAGGGCTGCTGGGAGACCAGAGCAGTTCATCAAGGCAAGGACATCACTGAGGTTTAAGTAGTCTTTGGAGGAAGGCATGCTTAAGAAACTCCAGAAATAATCAAAACAAAACCACCTCACTAGGTTCTTATTTTCTTAGCTCTGTACCTTCTTCAGAACTAATGTCAAATAAAAATGCTATTACACTCTCTCTGTTTTAATGAGATTTCAAAAGCCCCTGCAATATAGTTCTCTTGGTTGTCACAGAAGAGCACACTGAGGGAAGCAGTTCATCACCCAGGTTGGTCAGAGTGTCTTGGTTCGTGCTTGTAGAAGCCCAGGGTTGTTGTAGCTCTGCCGGTTTGGAAATCTTCTGTCTCAGGAAGCAGCTCTGTGCTGAAGCCTGGGAGCTTCTCCTGCTCTGGTGAACACCAGAGGGGAAACCTGAGCCCAGTGGTGGGAGTAGTGCTGTCTCTGTTCATTTCTCCAGCAGTAAGCAGGATTCTGCCTGTATTTAATAAATGTACACCTGTTCTTTTATTTCCCAGAAGTGTTCCCTGTGGTGCTAGAGACCCCACGAGAGCACAAACCTCTCCCTACAGTAGCAAAACAATATCATGAAAGTCATGTTGGTAAGGTCCCTTTCTCACATCACTACCACTGGTTGCCCAGAGACAAGCCTCCTGAAAATTCAGATGCTAAAAGCAGCTAAATGAAAATCAAAAGCAGGAATTAAGAAGGAAGGAAATGTGTTAACTAGTTAATTAACTGATTGATGTTACTTTGTTGGTTCTTACTCTGCAGTCAGGACTGGTTCATTGAAATGTGCTTTCAAGAGAAATGATGCTAATTAAAGTATGTGACAGAGTGGCCCAGGTAATAATTAGTGGGGGATGAAGTGACCATTCATTAGAAATTTTTTTGTCAGGCCTGCAGATAATTTGTATTTTTGTTTGTCTGCCCAAACCTTGGGCTACCTGCAAAGATTTTCACTAAATGTAACACCCAGATCCCCCCCGGCTTAAAAAGCAGCAGAAATCTGAGATACAACCAGCATTCATTTTATATTATGCAAATACAGCTTCACAGTATGACACATCTGTAAAGCTTCATTTGGTTCCCCCCTGGCACAGTAAGCATCTGCAGCTTTAATGTCTTTGATATACTGGTTTTGATTAGATTAAAGATGATATTTATAGTAATTTCAGTAATGTCATTAGTGTCACTGGAGTATCCTCCAACATTTTGTTTCCTCCATATGTTTTGCAGAAGGGATAATGAAATTTGACTGTCCTGCAGCTTGTGTATAATAGCCTTGTTGGGAGCAGGGTTCCGTGGGATCAGGCACTATTCTCCAAGTGAAAATGCTGGTGATCTGGTGCACTCTGTAAACTGTGCATGGCAATCCTCCCCTCTGCCTCCCCTGTGTCCTTCTTTCCCCATCCATCCCTCCAGAGATAAGGTTCCCTTTCCTGTGGGTTGGCTGAAAATGCACTTCTTGTCTGTGGAGTCAGGTCAGGAGGGGCAGATGGAAGGATGGATAGGTGGGAGGGTAAGACATGAAGAGTGACTACAGATCACTATTATATTTAGCAGAGAGGAAAATCCTGGGGAATATGACGACAAGCAATAAATACCTTCAGTTTAAGAGTTTAAACAAAGGTGGGGAATTATTTATAGAAGGACAGCGAGTGTTGGCCAAAGGTCAGGGAAAGGAAAACAATTCAGACTTTTTTTTGGCTTGGGGAAAGTAGCTGGTATGTAGCACTGTTGCCAAGACCAGAGGGGCTGAGGCTTATGTTTGTGGCCATGCAGGATGAGAAAGACCATGGGTTGAGGTTACATGGTGACAGTCCTGAGGGTGGGAGAGAGAAGCTGGACATGCAACCAAGAGGTTTTCTCTTCTATTTCTGATCCCCAGCCTCCTTCTGCAGAGCACAGATGCAGCTTCCAAAGACACCCTCACATGGTTCTGTGTAGTTATTTGTGGGAATAAACACTCCAGTTTTGGGATTGTTCTAGATTCACTTTCCTAAAGTCCAAAATATACTGTGTTACTTGAAAGGGTAATGCACTGTCATTTATGGTGGGCAGTGGGCACACTGGAGGTAAACTGTTATTGCAGAATTCCACATATAAACATTAGCTCCCCAAGAGATGGTTAGTGAAAGTATATGTGTGAGTGACTTTGTTTAAGTAAAAGAAGATTGCTTGACTTTGCATTAATCTTTAAGATTAATGGTGCTGAAAAAAAAAAATTAAGAAACTCCAGAAATATATCCCAAAAGCATTTAGAGGGACAAAAAGAAATAGATAATTTGGAGTATTGCACTTAGAGGTGCATTCCCAAGTTGTGCATGCTGAAGATCTGACCCACTGTAACTTCACCATAGGCAGAGGGGGTCCAGCCCCAGTGGGGAGGGCTGTAGAGAATGCGAGGAAGAGAGGTCTCACTAGTCTCTGGAGCATCCATGTGCCAGGTCCTGGGAGCAGCAGGGGTACACATGGCCCTGTAGCCTTCCCTGGTGGGCTGGAGATGATGGAGATGTCACCTGATGGCAGTTGCAGTTGATCGGGACGTGGCGCCCTGAACCTTCCCAGGGTGGTGTCACCTTGATCAGCTGAGCGCCAAAAGAAGAGACATTTTAATTCAGAGCTTGCTGTGCCCCACAGTCTAAGGCAAGTTTTACCCCTAAGGCGAACAGATGAAGTCACTGCTGGTTTAAATGGGCATGGCACGAGCACACCATGAGGAGATACCAACCACAGCAGTGGGTCTGACCCTCCTATTCAGCCAGTGTGCTGCTCTGAGCTGAGAACAATACTCTGGTCATAATAACCTTGGTTTGGTCCCTTTTAGCCAAGGAAGAGAAGCTTGCCAGGTGCCTGTAACACAGGTTCTTCAAGCCAATTTTCTTTTTCTGGTTTCATACTAGTTTAAGCTGAGAGCAAATGATTATCGGTCTAATCAGAGCTAGAAAGTCCTTTCAAGCAGCAGTTCCCTTGGGAACAGCATATATGTTGCAATCAAACTGTATTTCACCACTAGATTTTTTACAAAGGTAATAGGGCAAACAGGCGTTTTTTTTTGTTGTTGTTTTTTTTTTTTTTGCAAATGCATTTTGCCTTTATGACAATGAAAATGTAATTTGAAAATGCAAAATCAAAATCTCACTTGGAAACTGTCAAATACAGTTGTTTACTGTAACTGTTGTACAGTTGTTTACAGTTTCTGAAAAACAATCCTTACAAATTCTGGTTCAAAAGATATGTGAATCATGCTTGTATATTTTCATATGTAGTCATAAGCATATTAAATATATTCGTATCAGTATATTTGAAGATACACATATTTTGCACATAGCCATTCCATTAACATTATGAATATTTTCATTTATCACCAAAGTCAGTTTGTAGGGACTGTAGTAATCCATATATTTATCTAAGATGTGCAGGTACATCTGTAGTTCTGTCTCCTGTGCTGCTGGCTTACCCCTTGCACTAGTCCTTTTAAACCTCCCAGGCACTTTCTATTCCTTCTTTTATTAGTTTTTACCATTGAATCACCATCCCAGTTTCATCCAGCTGTGGTTTACCCTGGTTCAGAAATTCATTTCACTGGCTCACACACCTCTGCCCTGAGCAAGCACCTTCCTTCAGTGGGCTCAGCCTGGGCAATGTGGGGTTTTCAGCCCAACACACTTCAGAAATGTGCCCACCTCTGATAAGCCCATGGCTACCTCACATTCTCCTGCATTCCCACCACACAGGGAGAGCATGAGCTCTTCACACTGAAGATCAGGGGTTTGAAAGGAGAAATGTTGATTGTTTTCAGATCCTTCAATTCTCCATCCTGATTAACGTCTCATATGGAAGAAGTTTATGTAAAGCTGATGTTCACAGGCTCTGCATTATCCAATATCATTCCCTGCTAAGCAATTCTTGTCAACACCTATAGTCTGTTTCTTTGTTGGACTCTTGGTGAAAATTGTTGAAACTCGTGTTTTAGTGTTCCTTCTCCTATTATTTATGATATAGTGACTTACAAGTGACAACTAACCAAAACAGTTCTTGGTAGATATTTAATTTTCTGTATATTTTGAGCATGAAGTTTTCTCTTTTTAAAGAAGAGGATGCTTAGCTTAACAATCTCAAAATGTAATTAAAACGTAAAAAAAGAAAATTTTATAGCTGCCCTGCAGATGTTCTAAAGATTTCCTGTAGGGTAAAAAAGATGTGATCTGTTTCTGAAGTCCTCACAGCTTTCAGCAATATTCACCATCCCAAGCTGCCAGAATTTACTGTCTGCTGAAGACAGACATTTACTGTCTGCTGAAGATAGACATTTTTGAGAAGAATAAGGAGATGATCCCTTTAACCTCATGTGTTACAGCCCATAGAGGTTATGAGCCAGTGTCCCAGCCATACAAGATGTTCTCAGTTGCATAAGCTTTGCCTGCTATCAGCCACCCTCATCTTCTCACCCCTCCTGCTCCTCGGTAGCTTGTGTCATGGGCTGATTTATGACTGTCCCTTCAGCAAGGACACCCCACATCCCCCATCCCGTTGGGTAGCCTGGGGTGCATGAGGAATATCCAGGCTGAACTCCCTGGAAGAGGCTGCCACCCACCATCAACTCCTGTCTCCGTTTGAGATCATTGCCCTTCCTTCACAGCAGCAAGGCAGTGCTGGCTGCCTGCCCCCAGTCTTCTCAGCAGACTCACCAGAGTGCCACAGTTTCAGGGTTGCCCTTTATTCCCCCTCAACAGGGTAAAACCAAGTTTTTTTGGCAGAATAAATTGCTTTTGCGAGGTCTGATGTTTCCACACCAGCTTGCTCCCTGCCGGACCATAGAATCAATGGCTTGGGTTGGACCTTAAAGATCACCTAGTTTCAAACTCCCTGCCATGGGCAGGAACATCCTCCACTAGACCAGGTTTCTCAGAGCCCCATCCAACCTGGCCTTGAACACTTCCAGGGATGGGGCATGCACAGATTCTCCTGGCACCCCATGCCAGTGCCTTACTGCTCCCAAAGAGCAGTAAGCGTTTTTGCAGCCTGTGAATCATAACAAGAAAACCTGCCATGGACAGTGTCAATCCCAGCTTGTGCCCCCTCCCATTGTCTCTACCAGAGCTGCTCAGGAACCAGGATTTTGCCATTCTGCAATTTGCAGTGCAGGGTGAGGGAGCAGAGCCCCAGCAGGGAGAGTTGCATCCTGCACTGTCCCTCAAAATCCAGCATCCCTCCAGAATAAACTGCAGAGACAAAATTAAATTTGATAAGATAACAAGATAAATTAACACGATAATTTGCAAGACATCATGTTTTGGTGTGTTTCATTTCCTTTTTGTTTTCACTTGCACACCAAAGGATATGAAAACAGCAAAAAATATCAAAATTACCTGAGCTGAAATTGAGCAGAGAAGGAAGGCCATAATATTTTCTCATCCACCAATATTGGTAACAACCCTACCCCACAAAATATTTAGCTGAAACTACATTTTGCCAGAGAACTATATGGTCTAAAGAGCATTTCGCACATTTTTCCCCAGCTGTTAGTTTAATTTTGTTTTTTTTTTATCTCAGTCCTGACGAGCACGTATGTGTTTGGGATTATAATAATTTTGGGACGAGCTCCCCATCTGCATGCTGCAGCTGGCAAATGAGCAAGGCGCTCTGCCCCTCGTGGTGCGCACACGCTGCCGCTGTCAGGCGTGTCAGGATGCGCTGACCGAGCCCCCCTTCTCCCGCCTCCGAGCCCCTTTCAGAGCATCGCCCCCGAACCCCCGCCCTGCCAAAGCTCCGGGGGGCTGCAGCTTCCCCGCTAATCTCCGGATCATCCAAAATCACACTTGGGGGGAGGAGAGACGGGGCTGTGCTGCGGGAAGCCGCTTGTGCCTGCGCAGGCTTTGGCTCATTCTGGAGTTAACCTCTCTGCTTGGGCATCCCCCTCCGCAAATTGAGGAATAACAACACACTTCAGAGGGGCGGCGGGGTAAGGATTAACTGCGATGCCACTTTGAAGCGCCATATATATGCCAAATATTATAATCATCCTAAATGTGAGGCTGGGATAATCCATGTATTTTGGCAGCCCTGGAATCCTATTTTACTTCATCTGTTTTAATTAATAAATTTAATTTCACATTATTAGGGAAAACAAGGATAAAAAATAGAGCCTGCATATGCTTTATTACAAATTATTGTTATCAGCTGCCCCGCAGGACTCCAGTCAGCACTAAATATGAACAATGGTTAAATTACAGGGGTCAGGGAATGAGCACAATCAAAATGCAAACACTTTTCTTCTACGTGAGATGGGCAGGGGAAAAAAAAAAGGGAGAATCCTTGGAACCTCCTTGGAGCCACTAGGACTGCGGAGAAGCATACCAAGTAAACTGTAAAACTGATTACTGGGCTCAAAAAGGCTAACATGCAATTTGTGTTCTTTTTATGTAGATTAAATGCATTCACTGCAGTTCATAGAGCTTAGATACTCAGCAGGGATTCAGAGGGCTGGGTATCAGTCAACCACAGCCAGCCACTAAACCACAGGGCAAAATCTGCTATTGTACATTAGAATAGTCACTTAATCTATCTTAATGGGTGAAAACCCCATGGGACAAATGTATATTAAAATCAGAAAGTTAGTTGTAATGTTTGAGGAAAGTAGCTTTTTTTTTTTTTGAGATAACACTCTAAAACATTATTAATGAGTCTGAAATCTTCTTGAACATCTTTATGTTTAGCTTTTGAAAATACAACTGCCCATCAGCTGAGCTCTGTGGACTGGGAGGAAACCCAAAGGCATGAGACATTCACCAAAGGGCTGTGCCTGGAATAAACCAGGGAGGAATCAAACAGGATTTCCTTTGGGTAGCTGCTGTCTGATGGGTTTCTCTTGAGAACACAAAACACGCCAAACATGAAAGTCTGGGGACACAGCTACCAGAATGTTGGTGTTGTAAACAATAGTAGAGCCACCTTTTGGAAAATAACTCCAACAAGGGTAATTTTTAAAATTTTTTTTTGGCAGGGCCTACTGAAAGGCCATTCTGCATCTACAGCAGAGCAGAGAAAGCCCAACCTTCTGTCTGCCTTTTTCAAGAACTCTGGGTTACTGGAAATTGAGAAGAAATAGCACAACCTTATCCTCTTCTTGAAAAGGTTCCTATTTATTTTGCTTGTGTCTGAGGTCTCCTTGGCCCCTTCTATCTTAGATTCTCCCTACAGCAGCTTTTCCTCCCCTGCTATTTATATCCCATTTAGAGTTAATTGGGACCGCCTGCCATCATGGCTCAGAAATAATTACTTTGCCATAATTAGTCTTAAATCAGGGTTTTTACACCTGTGCTGAGGATGGCTGATCAAAACACTGGCATTCCTACATGTGGACCCTAAAATGGTGCTATGGCCAAGGACCCCAACCCTCATGTAATACCCCATGGGTACAGACTAGGGGGGAAATGCTTTAACAGTCATCCATCAACATTATTTTGGAAAATACTTGGTGAAAAACCCTTCTAAAGCCTACAATGTCTATTTCACCTCAACTGGACATAGGATGAAGTCTTCACCAGCTGTCTCAGCTGTCTGGTTACCAGCTGCACATGGATGCTGCTGCAGGAGAGCCATTTTTGGACAGAAACTGCCTTATGGTAAACCTGTGCTCCAGAAGTACAACGTGAGTTGATTGGTCTGTGAACTAGAAGTGATGCTGTGAGATCTGAGAGACACACTGGGAACTAATGGCATATCCTGACTCATTCTGTTAATCAGACATTTGCAGTAGCCTCCTAAAAATGTATTCCTGTTGGCTGGAATGAGGACCCCATTCACGTGCAGCACTGGACCATGCAGGAAAACTGGATGGCCTTGAAAGCCAGAGCAATAGAAAGCAAATGACATTCAGTAGTGCTGAATGTCAGGTCTTGCTCTCAGGGCTGGACAAGCTGAAGGCTCCTGTGTCAGAAACTACAGGTATGGCAGACCAGCCTGGGAGGGTCCATCAGGCACAGGATGGCTGAGTCACTGCTAGGAGGTGTTAATGCTCTTCCAAGAGCAGGGAGCAAAGGTGTTTCCAGCAGAGCTGGGGAAATAGCAGTGCTGCTGTCTCGTGTGTAGGTGAGGCAGGTGAAGATGCATAGTTCTGGTTACACCTTCCTATGGGGAATATGTTTTTTATCTCTGGGCTGACTTCTGCATTTCTCCTATGAAATCTGCGTGTCTCAGACATGAAGCACAAAAATCTGTTCTATTCACTCAGTTGCCCTGCACGTGTACAGACACACACACTCTTCAAGGCATCTCTAGGTGTGATGGAGGGACTAGGGACTGAAGCACCTCAGGCCACTTACACTGCTTGGGCAAGGGACATCTCCACATTTCTCCTGTGCAGTTCAGGTAGCTGGCCCCCATAAGCTGGTGCACAGATCAGTCTGCTGGAGCACACAGGCTGCCAGTCAGGATGGATCCAGAACAAGGGCAGATGCCAGCTCAGGAAAAGTCAGGCATAGTCCTACTGCAAGGAGGGAGTCTGGCTTCTGGTAGCAAAGGCACATGCTGCCTGCAGCCCTGGCACCTAACCAGGTGGGAAGGTGGGAGGAAATGGGATCTGGCCCGCTGTGTCAGGAGGCATGGGGGACAGAGTCCCCTTCATGCTCTGCAGCCAAGCAAACACTGCACTCCTGCCACTTCACTGTGATTTGCATGGCAGATCAGAAGGGCCAATTTCTCTCTGGATGATTTATCACTCACACCTCAGCAAGTTTTTTTCATAAGGTAAAGAATTTTTCAATGCCTCAGCAACCTCCCTTGCAAGTCTTACCAAAAGCAGGATGCCCAGGGTGCCTCCTGGGTCCTGCTGGTTGGCCTTATCTTCACTCACTGTGCCTCTGCACATTTGGTTGTCCTCCAGGACATGGACATGGCTGACATTGTCAGTCGCTGAAATTATTTTCCTGGCCTCCTAGAGAGGGTTAATTTGACATGCTCTTTTCTCCTGGCTTAATTCTGTGTTTTCTTTAAGTGAAATACAAATGCAGAGCTTCCATAGTCCTTGTTTTCTGTCACAGTCTGTTGCCTACTTGCCATGTGAAAAGCAGGTTTCTGTTTTGATAATTACAGGTTGCCTATAGACTGCATGGCAGGGGTTACACGTTTCTTTCATTCAGACTACCCTGTTTTCAATATAACCTCCCAATCTTTTTCACCTGCTGGCCTTAACCTTCCACAAGCAATGAGAAGACCACTAGGAGCTGTGAAGTCTGATTTCCTCCTTGCTTCCATAAGGTCATCAGATTGCATACATCACATATTGACTGCGTCTGTTTTGCCATTTAATTTTGCTCAATAGCTATATCACACATGGAGGTAAAGTATGAACATCTGCTTCAGTACAAGAGCTTCAAGACCAGTCAAAGTCATTGTTATAATTTCACCTTAGAAACTTGTAAAGTCTGCATCCACCATTCTACTGGGAAATAGGCATTACTGTAGTCTATGTTTAACAACCCACTGCTTAACCCATTGCTGCACACCAATGTGCCATGAAAAATATATTGGGATTTTCAGACTACAATAACTTTTCTACCCATGATGTTGAAGAAGAGAAAGATCTGGAACTTGTAAAAGATTAGGTGGCTTTCAAAAGCTCAGCTATTTTTCAGGAAGCATTGAGTTTTAAAGTCCATTTTTTGAAAAATATTAAAACTGGCCTTTCTATTACACCATTCAAGTATTAAATATGTTTTAAGTGAGGCATTTTCTTCTGCATATTAAATTTATCTTCCAGACATCACTCCTTTTGGTACTGTAACTAGAAGATGAAATGATAAAAGACACTAAGTTACACAGTCTGAGATACTCTGGCTAATGTCTCTATTTTAAAAGCCAATATACACAGTGGTATTTACAACTATTGCCTGGAGAATGGCTTATCATAATTTTCTTTTATTAAAGATGTTTGAAGTATATCTCACCCTTCTCCAAGGACACAGATGTCCCCAGCAGTAAGGAAATCACATGGCTCCATTTCACTTTGATCCATAACAGGGAAGAAAACTCCAAGTGCCCATTGTGGCCAATTGTCATGACTTCAGGTCACAGTCATCATCAAGCTGTCACAGAATTATAGAGCTGTGGAATCATTTAGCTTGGAAAATACCTTTAAGATGATCAAGTCCAGCCCCTAACCCAGCACTGTCAAGTCCACCACTACAACATCTACACTTCCTTTAAATATCTCCAGGGATGGTGACTCAACTGTTTGCATGGGCAGCCTGTTCCAGTGCTTGGCAGCCCTTTAACTAAAGACATTTTTCCTGCTTTCCAATCTATAAACTTCTCCTGGTGCACCTTGAGGCCATTTCCTCTCATTTGTTACCTGAGAGAAGAGGCTGCTCCCCACAGCTGGTTGCAACCTGCTTTCAGGCATCTGTAGAGTTATAAGGTCCACCCTGAGCCTCTTTTTCTCCAGGCCAAACAACCCCATCTTCCTCAGCTGCTTCTCATCAGATTTTTGTTGCAGACCCTTCACCAGCTCCTTTGCCCTTCTCTGGACAATTTCCTTCCTGAAATCAGGGCCCCAAAACTGAACACAAGATTTGAGATGTGGCCTCACCAGTGCCCAGTACAGGAGACAATCACCACCCTGGTCCTGCTGGCCACACTGTTGCTGACACAGGCCAGGATGCATTGGCCTGCTTGGCCACCTGGGCACAGCTGGCTCATGTTCAGCTGGCTCCAGGTCCTTTTCCACTGGACAGATTTCCAGCCACTCTGCCCTCAGCCTGTAGCACTGCATGGAGTTGTTGTGGCTCAAGTGCAGCATCCAGCACTTGGCTTTGTTGAACCTCATACAATTGGCCTCAACCCGCTGGTCCAGCTTGTCCAGATCCTATCCAGTATACCCATCCAGGCTATGAGCAGCCAATTTGTCCAGAATTCTGTGCAAAACATTGCCAAAGGCTCATCAGTCTCTCTGTTGAATTATGCTCCAAGCCTTGACTGTGATAGTCAAACACCCTTTTGGGGTGTATTTAGGTGCAACATAGATAGAAATAATTGACAACAGCTTATGTGTATCATCACTTGTAAGGGATGATGTCAGCTCCAATAGGTTCATGCAACACTTGATTTGCATTATAGTTTACTGCTGGTTTTTGGGATTAATAGTGGTATGCATTTAAATATGTGATATTTACCTACATTGCTACAAATTCACTGCTATCTGCTTTTTCATGGTCATTGCTAAATGACACATCCTGCCCTCTGAGACTTTCTGATCCTGACAGCAATGAGATCTAATGCGGGAGTGTGCTGGTTTTGGCTGGGGTAGAGTTAATTTCCTTCTCAGTGGCTGGTATGGGGCTGTGTTTTGGATTTGTGCTGAAAACAGGGTTGATAATATAGTGTTTTTGTTACTGCTGAGAGGGCTTACACAGAGCCAAGGCCTTTTCTCCTTTTCCTACTACCATGCTGGTGAGGAAGTTGGGGTGCATGGGAGGCTGGGAGGAGAGACACAGCCAGGACAGGTGACCCCAACTGACCAAAGGGATATTCCAGACCATCTGACATCATGCAGTACAGGAAATGGGGGAAGAAGGACTAAAGGGGGGATGTTTGGAGAGATGGAGTTTGTCATCCCAAGTCATTGCTACATGTGGTGGGGCCCTGCTCTCCTGGAGATGGCTGAACACCTGCCTGCTCATGGGAAGCAGTGAATTAATTCCTTGTTTTTCTTTGCTTGTGTGTCTGGCTTTTGCTTTCCCTGTGAAATTGTCTTTATCTCAACCCACAAGTTTTCCAGGTTTTATCCTTCCATTCGCTCCCTGATCCTGCTGGTGGGACCATTAGTGAGTGGCTGTGTGGGGCTTGGCTGCTGGCTGGGGTTAAACCACAACAAGGAGGTAAAAGAGTTCTTTGTAAGAGAACAAAACAAATTGAAACAATTTGACTTCACACAAGTAAATTACATGGGTTGTGCTACATTAATGTAAAGAAAATATGCATACACCAGATAATGGTGATGCTACATCAATCAAACATATTAGAGAAAAATGAGCAATGTAGGCTTGGAAACTTAAAAGTACTGTGACAGCTTCTGTAACCTTTTGCTGATAAAGGATACAAAAGGACTTGTCATGAATCCAGTTATCCGTGCCCACAGAAAACCATAAAACCCCTCTGAAATGAGCCAAAATTGTGTTTTCAAAAACAAAGGTCTCTCATACTTAAAGTCCTTTCTGGGAGCTATTCCAGATCTAAATGGAGTGTCACTAGGAAACAGGAAAGTTTCTTTCCCAGTGCCACGGCCCTTTCATTTCTCTCCCTGAAAGATTAAATTTGAACATTGCACAGTATTCTCTGCTTTCCCATCTTGTGCCATGCTTGTGGTGAAAGGCTGCCACGTCCAAACAGCAGTTCTTTGCTCCTTGTTTGCATTTCTCTGTATGGCTGCAGGATAAAAGCCTTAGGGTCATGTGATGTTATGTTTAAAGCAACTGGTAACTGGTCCAGCACTACATCTTTCTCATCTTGCCACATGGCCATGTAGCATTCTGTGGAAAATCTTGTGTGCATGAAGGGAAAAAAAAACCCTCAACAGATGAGCAGGTTGGATTTTTTAGGTGATGGTGGCCTTTCTGGTTTAGTTTTCTGGTTTTAAATGGTGGCTGTTCAAAGGAATGTTAGAGTAAATCCTGAGAGATGGGATAAAAGTCAGAGGGCAGGGGAAGCTGTTGGGGGTGCAATACAAATTCATTTAGCACATTGCTCTGCGATTTATCACTGAGGTCTCACATCCATATATGTGGTGTGTGCTGCATATTTAGAGACAGGGATGAAGTACAGTGGGGAAAATGGCTTCCTCATACAGACAGTCTTATAAACTAGGATTTATTTACTGGCTCACAGTATTGCTGTCAAGACATCTAAAAGTATTTTGACCCATAGATTTTCATTGAAATAGGGGTAGGCAGCTGGGGCTGTGCCTTCCTCATAATGACATCTGAAAGGAGTGGCCTGGTGACAGCATGCTTCCACTCGCTTCACTGCCCAAATCTTGGCTTTTCCACAAAACACCTAGTGTTTTGCAAATAACAACCAAAGTACAAAGTGGCATTTGTGAGGAATGATATCAGCAAAAGAACTTTGCAAAAAGATGGATATTTAACTGCTTGATTGCTGAGAGCTCGCCTGCAGAATGTGGAGGAGCACAATACGCTGCCAGGTCACTTGCTCTGGCTCCACAATGGGAGTCACAGAGGAATACCCTGTGCAAATTCCCAGTGGCCTCAGTGCCTTGTAGGTGGGTTGTGAAAAGAAAGGTCCCCTTACCATGAGATCTGCACATTTGCAGGGTGCAGAGGGTAGGCAAAATCTGCTTATAGCTGGATTGGGAAAGTGGGGGAGCAATAAAAAAAGAGGGTTTGCCAAAAGACATAAGTCACAAGTCAAAGCTTGTATTTGCCTAACCAGCCCCAGATGGGAGAGATTTGTAGGTGTGGTAGCTAAGGAAAGTTTTCAAGAGAAATTTCAAAAGATGGGAACAATGGGCTTTGGAAAACCTGAAGGATTTTCCTACACATGGGGGGATGTGTGAAAGTGACTGACGGGGAAATGCATTTCAGGAGAAAAATGCAGACCAAGGACAGAAGGAAGGAGCTTGAAAAGCTAAAGAACATTGAAGACAAATGTCTGTGCTTTGCTATGATGAATGGCTGCACAGTCTGCTCTGAGCTGCACATGGCTGTAGCATTGAGGAGTGATGGCTGGCTTGCATCACTCCACTTGGTAGTCACTGGGGCAGTACCACCACCACCTTCCCTCCTTCTTTCTTAAACCCCTGCTCTTAGCAGAAAATAAACAAACAAACGTTTCCTATTATCTCATCTTTAAAGATTTGTTAAGATGCTGGCTCAGAATCAGAGGCTTTTACAGAACAAAACTGTGTCCCTCTAAACTCCATTTAAATTCCATTTCAATGGGTAATGCTATCAATTCTTTCACTAAAAATTCAGAAGGAGCTGCCTTTAGAATAAGGTCCATTTTCTGGATTATAGAGTGTGCTTAAATCTGTCTGTGGCTATATTTATTACAGTTCCTTTTTTTCAACTTGCTTGAACTCTGAAAGGGGAAGGTCAACTGATACAACCTCATAAAATCCCAGTGCAAATGTAGGGACTGTCAGGAAATTTCGTAAGTGTAGGATTTCTGGCATTTCAAAAAGAGAAATTGATTGTCCTTTCCTCATTTGCCTGGAACAGGTGAATGAAGATACTTCTGAAGCAATAATTTATTGTGTCTTCAGGGATTTAGTGGAGCATTTATGAATATAGTCCAAAGTCTCTTGACATTGGCTGCTTGATATGTTATCACATATTTTACACAGGAACTCGAAGAGCAAACTTGGCTTTCTGTATGAAGTCGTAAACACTAGAAAGCCCTGTGCACAGTGAAATGGGCTACCAGGTGGTGCATCCAGGGGGGCTTTAAGCTCTTCTTTAAGCCCTCCCTGACCCCCTACTACTCTGATCTGCTCCATCTGTGGGATATGCATCAACACCTGACCTTTCTGTTGGATGCCCCATGCTGCTCCACAGCAATGGACTCGTGTAAGTGAGAGAGGAGATGGGGACAGGCTGGGCACATCTGTATGACCTGAGAGAGATGGGGCAGCAGCACTCACAGGAGGCTGGAGGCATGTCCCCAGTTCCATTCTGAAGACATGTTAAATCATCGGTCAAATGGAGGCTGCAAATTGATATCTGCAGCTGGCAAGGCTCAGGAGGAAATTCCTTTAATTATGCTAGGAAGAGCATGATTAAAGGAGGTGAGAGGGGTAGGTGTGCAGGGTGAGGGACAGCAGGGGACTCATTTCTGTCACGTCTGGGAACAATCCCACCATGACACAGTAGTCTGTCTATCAGCCTTGCTTCTGTGAGGCTTTAATTAAATTAGACAGTTAAGTTACTATAGTATAAAAGTTTCCAGATTTTGGGGAAGATGACTCTGGCACCTTGAGGCAATAATGTGCTGGATATCTCCTGCAATGCAAATCAGTGGGACACACAGTGCAGAATCAAGCCCAATGTGTGCTAAGGTCAAACCTTAGCACACATATGTTGAACAAGGCTCTGCTCTCTTCCTCCTTGTGGTGATGTTCACTTTTGACCATGATGTGGACATGGAAGTGAAAATATACATAAGCATTTCTTACTAATGGAACAGTTTAAGTTATTCATACTTCAGAGGAGCTTAGGAAATTTGTCTCTTAGATGTTCCAGGGTACTTTAGAACTTGCATCCTAAAATTCTCCTGCTTTAATGCTAATGATTGGATTTAAAACCAAAATTACTTAAATCAGAGTATGGTCAGGTTCCAGAAGACAGCACTGAAAGCGCAGTAATAAATGTCAGGCTGGTTCAGCAATGTGTGTGTGCTCACATTGAACTGGTGCAACCAACCAGGAAAAGTATGAAGCAAAGGCTGAACTGTGCCCCTGGATGGGTTGGAAGAGTCCAGCATGAAACCTGTATCGATGTCTGAACTTGATCAGAGAGATCTCACCTTGTCTCTACATAGCATATACAGGTCCGAAATCCTAGACTCTGGTTATTCATAATCTGTAACTATGTAAAATCTGTAGTCCTAAATAGCTTGCACCCAAGAGTAGCATAAAAAAAAAGCAGACAAGTCCTCTGAACTAAATCTTTAAGCCCTGGGAAAATCCTGCAAAAATGAGAGTAGGAGAAGAGAATAAAAAGCAAATAAGAAGATGACCAAGCAGGCCTTAAAAGAAAGCTTTGGGCCAATAGTTTAGAAAGCTATGATGCAGGAGACACTGAACTGGTTATCTTGGCATTGATCCCAGGCACAGTTCAGGGAAAGGCTGATTGGAGATGCAATCCATAAAAAGAACTGAAAAGATGAGAGCATTAGTAACGCCAATCAACATCACTTTATGGAAAACAGGTTTTGTCAAATATACTTGATAGCATGTTTTTAGTAGAATCACAAGTCTGGATGTCACAAAAGATAGTATTGCCATAAAGTACGTACATTTTTGTGTTTGGGGAAAAAAGAGCACTAAGCAAAACCAGTGCAGCTCCTATTCAAAGAATGAGTAATGTTAACAGAGAAATTTGAAAAACTTGGAAGTAGGGAAGGGTAATCCCATATAGTGTGGTTTTAGTGGAGTCCAATGGGTACCTATTTTTGATCTAATGCTATATAATATAGGTTTTATAACCTGACCAAAAGACCTGCTTCTCTGTTGATGAAGGCTGATGTAAACCACATGCACTTTCTGGTGGACATAGGTACAGTTATGAATTTAGAAATAAATGGAGCAGATCAGGAGTGTAAGATGGGTGGTTTTATTCTGGAAATTTGTGGCCTTAAAGCAGAGCTGGAAGTCATTTGAGATAAATTACAGAATATGTTTCTTCTAGTATAATGGTTTAGCAACAAACAGGTTTCAAGAGCACTCAAACAAGTAGAAATAGAGAAATGGTATTATCCCTACACACAATGAAATTATCTTTCTGAGGCAGCATTACCATTACACTGCATCCACTAAGTGGTGTCCAGACCTCAGCTGGGATCAGGAGGACTCAAAAAGTTCCAAGAAAGATCTGTGTTCTCTCCCAGTACAGGCTGCAGCAGCATGAGCTGGTTAGTGTACACAGAAGTTTAAGATAAAAGCCTTTACACTCTCTTTAAGACATTTCTGTTGGCAGAGAGCGTCTTAAGATGACAGAAAAGCACAAGATGCTCTGCTGCTTCATCTGTATTAGTGAACTGGATGGGCCTGAAAATAGTAGGAAGAAAGCAAGGTGGGTAAATGGTTTCCTCTCTGGAGTCAGCTTAGGATGAATCTGCAAGCGCTTGTGTAAACTTCAAGTAACTGAGATAGGCATCTCCTATGATGTAGCCAGAAGGTTCAGAAACAAAAGAGGTGTGTTCTGGCCCTCCACCCTCCCACCCACACATACATATTCAAAGTAAAAACCACTCTGTAAAATAGTGTTTGAGAGCAATGGCCACTTTTCCAAGACTCTGGGGATGCTAAATCTACTGCCTTGAAATAAATTAACCACAAAGTATGGTGCTTTTGCAACGCAAAGTATTTTTACTCAGTTTGCAATATGCTGATGAAATACTGATATACCTAGGGACGTACAACATGAAGAAATGGGCTCCAAAATTTCTCATGACACAGCCCAGCAAAACATTGCTAGAGTGGCCTTAATGGGATCCATACCAGAAGGGCTCGTTCATACCATCAGTGGTTTGCAGAGCTGCTTCTCAAATGACTCGTTAGTTGCCTTTTGCAAAATAAAAAATCTCAGTTCTACAAGTTATTGTTTTATACAAAGAATGGGCAAGAAACACACTGCAGAAAATAACAGCAAACAGACGTTGTGCTACGTGAGACACACAGCTCGTTTTAAGCACTTTCTTGTTGTTGGTCTTAAAGTGCATTGGTTGTTTTTAATGATTATTTTGGTGCACAAAGGATGAAGCCACAGAACATTGCTTTCTCTGGAAACAAAAAAATTCTCTAAAAGCTCTTGCTGAGAGGCTCCTTCCATGGCAGCCATGGCCATGGGGAGGGACACACCAGACCCACTATAGTGAAACAACAAAGGTACCAACCCCAGCAAAGGCAGCAGCAGGCTCTGAGCCCTGCAAAGGGCTAGTGTCCCAAGTACACACCAATGGGTTACACTAAGCACCCAGGATTTCCTTCCACTGTTAATAAAATAGGAAAATGGCAATTGCTCTGGGCTGATTTCTGTGCAATTCATAAGATACAGAAACACGTGGAGCAGAGAGAGAGGAGAACAGACATGGTTGCAACCAAAAAACATCTCCACACAACCAATCTTCATCAAACTGGAGCTAACAGCTTCTGTATTTTAAAAACAAAATACTTTTTTTTCTGCATATGTATCGTGCCAGATGACTATATAGGTGTAAACAAGCCTGCAGTGTCTTATTGTCCATAAATAAATACTTAGTAAGTTCAAAGCAGGGCTGGGTTCGTAAAGCAACACTCTCCTAATCTGTATTCGGGTCTCAAGCGTATTATCTGTAATTTACAACCAATTTAAATGGCATTAACAGCCTTCCCCTTATGGGAATTTAAATTTGCATCCTACCATTGAATTAAACACTGATTGCATATTTTCTATAGGGGACGTAATGCTCTTTGAAGCTTGTTTTGAATAATAAAGCATCTATTCATGCACATGGTGCAATGTGTTTCTTTGTCCTGAATGTAATTGAAGTAAAATGTGAGTTAAAGGGATTTTTCCTTTAGTCACATGTTTGTTGATTACCATCTATTTTCATCTATTCAAGATTTTTAAAAGGAGAAGAAAAATACAGTAATCTCTTCCTGCATTTGGAACCTCATTTACCACTCAGAGCTTTCCTGAGAGCATTGAGATGAACAATCAGAAGGTCAAGTTTCAGTCCATCTTTGAAGGAGGAGAAGGGGAGAAAGGAACAAAACAGTGCCTTACCCTTCTGAAAAGAAAAATATGAAAGAAAAAAGTAAATAAATATCACAAAAAGCAGAGGGAAGCAGACAACACCACATCTAACCTCCAGGAGACAGATCTTGCCTACCTGTCAGGTAGCTGTTCTCTATGCTGTCAATCACTGAGAGGCAGGAAATCCACAGCAACAATGACTTCAACATTAAGGAAGCAAATAGGGTGAAATAAAACTGTTGACCTTTTTTGTTTGATTTGTAAGGGAGGAATAACTGAAACAAATAATAAACATTACTTACTCCTCCCTGGATGGGAAAAACAAGCAGAAAGGTTGAAGAAAAGGGAGTCTAGCTGGTGAATGCGTGATTTGCCCTCAGCGTGGCTGGGTCCTCCAGCCACAGCCACCTTGACAGGGAGAGGCAGCATGGGAGGACTTTCAGAGGGGTGGGTGACCTGATGCCAGGAGTGGGTGACCAGGTGCAGCAGGAGTGGTGGAAATGTCCCCCAGCATGGCATCCCTGTGACTTTCTCTTGTCCTATGCAGCTCACCAGGCTGGAAAGCTCCGTTTGCTGATGATGCTCAGTACACTCAGCAAACCATCTGGAGAAACTGAGTTCTCTGCTTGTTCTCCTGTGCCAGGGTACAGCTACAAATGAGTTAGGGAAAAAGCCTCTCAAAATCTGGTGGATTTTAGGAGAATTTTTCCCCTCTTTTCCCCTAATGGTGATCTTCATTTCAAGATGCAGGCAGGCCTGAGTCTAATAAAGCTGTTGTGGTGTTGATAGCTCTGATATTCATGATGCTGGCATTTATCCAGAAATGACAGAGAAGACAAAACACAGTTGATATATTTGGCATTTATGCAGTGATATAAGTAATTGTTTAGAGTGATTTTTTTAAATTATTTTTTACCATTGTCTGGTTTCTACATTCTTGAAAAAGCAGGGGCCACTTCTGCTGAAACCCTTGTTTTCCTTCAGTTCTCCTCAGGAAAGCTTTAGAAAAACCGGAAACTACTGGAAGCCAAAACTTCATGATGATTTGTGCCTTTCCCCATCTTAAAAGGTGATTTTATGAGTCCTTGAGGAACAAACACTGCTTAAAAACTGCCGACTCTGTTTTAGGAAGAGGCAGGGAGGATTGCAGACTGTGGCCTTGATCCCATTAGGACGAAATGTCACACCAGCAACAGTAACTGTATCTCTGGATTTAGCCAGTTGCTCAAGATTTCTTTACAGGCTATCTTAAAGTGCTGCAGTTAATATTGTATTGGTGCTATAAAAGCAGGCACTGCCAACGCCTCTGTTGTGCGTGTAACAAACATCAAAGTCCCCTGCAGCCACACCGCCTGCAGATAGCGAGAAGGCCTCGAGATAGTGAGGGACATAAAGACTCTCTTTTTTCTTTTGCTTTCCAAAACAGTTTCATCATATCATTTGCACACAAGAGACCACAAATGGTCCCTGGGCACCTTGGGGGTAATTGCCATGTTGTTCAATTTGCTTCAAATGAACGACTCAGGAATGATAAATGCTCTTTTATAATAAGCTCGCTACCACTGGTACGTAGTACGGGTGGGATACCCTGGGCCCTGACCCTCTGCCAGAAAGTCATCCTCCCCCTTTATATTTGCAGAGACAAGGAATCTCAGGGGCAAAGGAGGTTTATTAGCAGGCACATACCCATCTGTGGGCTGCAGCCCCACAGGCACATTGTGTTAATGCTGTGCCCTCAAGGCTACCTGCTACCGTAGCAAGACACAGAGAGCCTGAGCAAGGAATGATGCCAATAGGAAGGTCTCGTGGCTGGCAAGCCTGTGTGGGTCAGAAGAAAACACTGTCAATTCCTAGCACAAAATAAAGCTAAAAGTGAATTATACCTTCATGATTTCTAACCCTGGCTCAGGGAGAGTATGGGCAATGCTGGCTGCTCCTGTAAAGCTATCCATGCTCCTGACTCTGGAAGCTAACTGCAGCCCACCGCTGTCCTGGAGCTGTGTGCAGGCTGGCACAGCCACCCAGCCCCAAACCCCCTGCTGAAACTGCCTCTTCTCCTGCCCACAAAGGGAACTGAGGTCCTTCTTTCCTAAGAACAGGATGAATTAATAATTTTTTATGGGGTGGATTCACTGTATTCCTTCATTCAAAGGCCAAGCTCTGGTTTGCTTTCCACTCCAAATGTGCCACCCTAGTCCTGTGGAAAGGAGGTGTGGTCCCAGGCACTTGGGGCACCTGAGCAGTCCAGCTGACCTTCACCATTTACCATTTCTCCTTGTTTTTTTCTATGAATAAACAAGGGCTCAGGCCCAATTTGCTTCACATGTATGGTAAGTACAAGTCCAAGTTGGGGATGCTGGAGTACGTATTGTCCATCCACCAGCAGCCAAGGACAGTGTGCAGTAACTCCACTAGAGATCCACATTTTAAAACAGCTTTACCTCAGCAATCCTACCAGAGCTCGTTGAGGAGCTTGTGCCTTGCTTCATATTTGGTACACTTTGGCACACAGGGGACATGCCAGTGTAGAGTGACATGTTGAGCAAAGAAAACAGACAAATCCTCAGGTGCAGAAGTTGCTGCTGGGGCTTTTCAGGGTGCCACACACAGCTACTCCCCAGCATCTTCGTTAGTGATGTGGAAATAAATGTGAAATCAGTGCTGATAAAACACCCAGAGAAAGGCAGGAGGGTAAATAAAGCAGAAAGGCTGGCTGAATCACACAGCCTGCTGCACCCAGACAAGCAAAATGCATTTTACTGTGGGCTAATTGGAAGTAAAAGCATGGTCCTGAGTGTGATACCTGGGAACGAGGGAGAATGGCAGGAAATGAGTCAGCCTTGAAAAAATAGTGGCAGTCATGGTGGAGCTGATTAAAATTTGGTAGACTTTTTCTAAATCATGGAGAATTTCTAAAAGTTTGGATGAAACTGCACAGGATAATAATGGACTGATAGTTATGGGCATCTTCTAATTAAGGTGGGATGCCTTGCAGTACTCCCAGCCAGGATGTCTGGTCTGCCATAGGAGGATAATTCAGTGGCATTTATATAGGAGGATGGCTTCAGCAGATCTGATGAGTTCTGCTGGTGTTAGGCTTTATTCATCTCTGAAATTGCCACACTGCTTTAAAATCTGTTATAAATAAATAAAAAAGAGAAGGGGCTGAGCTTCCATAGCAAACCCTCTGCCTGCTTTCCAGGCCTCCACAACATGAATTTGTTTGTAAAGAAAAAAAATAGCAGGACAAAGGTGACAAAGCAGACTCAAACATCACCATTACCATAGCAACAGTGGCATTAGCCTGACACAGCAGCAGAAGCCAAAATACACCCTTGCACAGAATACTGTGCAAGTTAGGAAATTGCTAGCTCACAAGATAAACAACCAAAATATAAATGACTACAGATTGCTCAGTAAAATTATTAATTGCTATTTAAAAAGTACACTTTCTGCAAGTAAATAGTATCTTAATAATCTCTAAAATTGATTTCCCTTGACACGAACAGCAGAACAATTGCAAGTTGTGTATGTACCACAATATGGAGCAGCATCTTTGCCTGGAAGCTGAAACTACTGAGGCAGCAATGTTGTAGGGGTTCCCTGACTGCCTTTTTGGCTTGGCTCCTGCCAGCAGTGCATTCAGCGGCGTGACTAACATCTGTCACATGTGGTTTGCTCTCTCATCTGCTCTTTGGGGAAGGACTATCTGTGAAGGGGAGTATTTTGCATGGACTTTCTTACTTTTTCTTTTAATGCACTCACCAGGCTGCATTTAAACAGGGAAAGTTCAAGCCAAAGAGATATATTATATGCATAAAGAAAAAAAGGATTTCTTAGCCCTCTATGGGATTTTGTACTGCAGCCTCAGGCAAAAAAAGGACTGAGGAAAGTCTCTCTCTTGCCCAGATGAGTTTAGAAGAGACAGCTTGCTCAGTGCAGAGCATGAACTTGCAGAAACCATCACATTGGGCAACTGTGCTTATCATGGTGCTTTGTGGGTGGGTTGGATGATGGGTGACAGCAGTGCCTCCCATGGCAGCCTGGCAGAGGGCACTCAGTGGTGGATGGCTGAGCCCCAGTGTCTCACTGCACTGCAGCAACAGCTCTGCTTGGGGAGATCAGGGGAGCAGCATCACTGCTGCTGCTCCCACACAGCCACAGTGGTGTTTTAGGCACGCTGGACCAAGGCTCTAGAGATAATTCTGTACATCTTGAGACTCTGTTTAGTCTTTGGGTACCAGGACAGAGGGCAGAGGAGGGTGTCTGACGTGTTTGCAGCAGGCTGTTTGCTGAGGAAATGCTAAGCTGCAGCCCTCCATCGACGGAACATCCTGCAACCCATTGCCATGTCCAGTTGGAAGCTGCATGTACAGGGTGGGGACTTATGTAGGAAAAAACCCCAACCCAATGTAGACCAGTGTGAAATAAAATTGCTTTCCCCCACCTCTCCTGGAGGCAGACACTGAGAGTTGCTGACAGAGCACTGGGGATGCAGTGTCCTCATCCCAGTAGGTGACTCAAGGGCACTGCTGTCACTCAGACCTGGCAGGGCAACCACGAGCAGCTCCTGTCAGCCCACAGGGCCACTTGGCCTCCTGCCTGCATTTTCCCTGCCTGTGTTCTCTCCCTGCCTGACTGCTCCTGAGCCCAGAAGCTCCCACACTGCTGCAATCCAACATTTTCTTGTAGCAGCAGCTGAGCACACACGGGCTGGGTGCTGCAGGCAGTGTTCAGAGCACTCCCTGGGGGACACAGGGAGAGGGATGTACTGCGGAGAGAGATGGGTCCCATTTCCCTGGACCATCAAATGAGCCCAGAGCTGGAGCAGGTAGCCAGTCAAAAAGCATCAGTCCCACCAATAAAACAAAGAAAATGTGGCAGTAAAGGTAGATTTTTTCCCATTTCAAACTGTAAAATTGTCAGCCATCTCTAGGTGCTATTAATCACACACTGCACTCCTGAAATATGTTCAGACACGGTGGAATAACAGTGACTTGCTCTGCAGGACAGCCAGCCACCAAGATTCCTGGGGACAGAGGGCTCTCCTAATTACTTTAAAGGGATGAATAACACTGGTGCTAGTCCTGAGACAGAAAGCCAGACCCCCAAAGCTGGGCAACTCCATCACTTCCACTATGATAATGCCAACAGTACTGGGATAAATCCAGACAGGAAAAGGAGGTGCTATCAGGTTTATGTGGCTGTTTTACATCCTTTTTTATGGAGCCTTTTTCTTACATTATGCACGTGTGCATTTAAACTGGTTCCAAAGCAACAAATGCTCTTTCTTTTTATTTAAGTTTGGCTTCATAACTAGAGACCATTCCACTTCACATGTGTGATGGAGATGGGTTAAATGGGATTCAGCCCTCACAGACAGGAATTTATGTTGTCAGAAAGAGATGCTGAGAACAAGCTTGGTAGTGTTTGATGGAGGCAACACACACAACTTTTGCAAAAGAAAATAAATTTACAACATCTAAATCCAAAAGATGTTTTTCTGAGATAGTTATAACTACCATACACATATAGGACTTTTTTTTATAGAATTGTTAGCTTGACATGTGTTTTTATTGTAATGAGATTGCAACATATCACTTTCATTTGCAGTTAGATCCTAACATTGGTCAGATGTTCTTAGAAGCCAGCAGAAAAATGAAGAAAAGAAGGTAATGAAAGTTGACTTGTACTATTGGCAGTAAGCTCCCGTTGATCACCAAACCTACTATCTTCTATACTTCAAAAATTTCCATAATCAATTCATTCTGTGAAATTACTTTTTTTTCCTTTTTTAAAATAGTAGATAAACTAGAGGCATTTTCCCCCAGGGGATATAAATTCTTTTAACGACTCAGCCTTCTCAGGGGCTTATTGCAGAGTGCTGCCTGCCTAGGGAGACAAATACCATGTCCTCTTCAAAGTTGCATGAAGATAATTTCAGCTTTCAATCAGGGAATTAGGAATCAGCCCATCACAGATGTTTAAGCTGCTTCCATCTTTTTCAAAAAACATCTGTTTCTCAAGCAGATTACCACAGCTGATAGAAGTGCTCTTTTATTTTAATAATCTAGAATAAAAAGGGAACATGAGCTGCTGGGGAAGGGATGATGGTTGCTCTTCCCCTCATCTGCATGAAGCACAGAAATGCCTGGAAGGGCTGGACATGAAAAGCCAACCAGCCTTTCCCAGAGGAGCAAGATCTGCTCTGCAGGATGCAGCTGCAACACAAGCTAACCTGTCAGCCAACAGTGGCCAAAGCCACTTGGAAGTGGAAAGACTTTCAAATGGAGAGTTATTTAAATCCCTTAAAATTACCCATTTTCTCCTTCTCTGTGTCTGTCATGTCAAATATTTCCCACTTTTGAATTTGCCTTCAGTAGCTGCAGAGACCATCAGGCTGGTGCTGCAGGCCAGTGGAGGGGGAAGGAGCCAGGAGCCAGCCTCCCTGGAGAAGCAGATGATTTCCACCAGCAGCTGGGTAACACTGAGCAGCACCTCCTTGGGTCCCACAGTCTGAGGTCACTGATGTTCCAGTTGGCAATACAACCATGAATGTAGGACCTTTCCAACTGTCATGCCAGGAAAGTGACCAGGAAACCAAGGCTGGTTTGTTTTCCTGTTTTGTGGCTGGGAGGGTTGGCCAGTCTAACAAAGCCAATGCCATCGTGGCCATTTGCTTTGTCCCCTCCAGGCTGTGAGTGTGGAGCTGTGTGCAAGAGGGGGCTGGATGAGAAATGACACATTTTGGTATTTCTGCAGGTGTTTCCAAGCAAGCCCATGAAAACAAGAGCCCACATCCAGATGCTCCAGTCAGGGTGACGATGGGGAGAAGTGGCAGGAGCACCTCCCAGCCCTGGGCTCTGGGATAACTTCAAGGTCTTCAGAGCATCCCTGGATGGAGGAAAGATGCTACTTTCCTATTCAAGATTTGTGAAACCCTTTCCCCAGATGTCTCAAATCCAAACCAAACCAGGACCTTTCTTGAAAACTGAGAGCACAAAGAAACCCATGTCCACTGCTCTCCACCTTCTCATATGGGATTTCAAATCACCTCTGATATAAGAGTTTAGATTAGGATGCAGAAATCCATATAAACATTGTTGCATTGTACTCCCTACCGTAGGAAGAGTTTATTCAGTAACAAAATTAGGTTTTTTACTTATGAAGAGAATAAAGGGTATTTCTTGAGCTCTGGACAGCAAAATGCAGGTGTTTCACCCACTGGATATACAGCAATGGCATAGTACCCAGACTGCCCTGAAAAGAGAGAGGTGGAGGATTGTATAAATATTCCTGGTTCCTCATTCCTCTGCCAGAAAGTATAAAATGGAAGAAGATATATAATTTATCTTTTATATACCTTTCCTATAAACCTTTCCTTGGGGTTTCCCTTACTTTAATATTTTTGAACGTTTTCACATTAATGTGCTGAGAATGTGGGGGAATTTGACACAGAGTTTATTTTCCAATTATTTTTCCCTCTTTGTGGTTTTTTACAGCTTTTAAAATGTATAATATATTGGAAAGCTACACAGCCTTGTAGAAAGGTGGCTGAGATAGGAAGAGGCAAAAGGACGTTCGCTCTTACTCAGAAGCTACCACTATAGGGTGAAACAACTTTCCACTCCTTGCAGAAAAAAGAGACAGGAGAGTATTATCTCCAATTTTTCCTCCACAGCCCACCTTGGAGAAGATCTTTTCCATGGCCTGTCACAAAGAAACCATTGGGGTTCAGCCACTCAGCCAAGCAGTTGTGCTCATGTGGCTCCAGGCATCTTTGGTGCATGGTAACACACTGCTGCCTCCCCATCCCCAGCCTGAGTATGTGAAGCCAGGGACTGAATTGATGCTGAGAGATGAGTGGCACCTGGCTACTCACTGTCCTTACTGTCTTGAAACTGCAGCAAGTGCCTGCCTGGTGTCTGGATCCCACTTAAACCAAGTGTTTAATATCTCATGAGACATGGAATGGTAACTCAGTCTGGCACAGACCTTCAGAAGTGCTTACCCCAAAGTCAGACTAGCTCTGGGATCAACACCGGGCTGTTCAGGACTTGGTTTTCAAAATCTTCTTGGTTGGAGCCAGCACAAGCTTGTGGGGCAACTTGCTCCATGGCCTGACTTCCCCTCATGCCAGCCTGACTCTCTTGTTTCAAGCTCTGTTCTCCTACCCTACCCCACCACAGAGACCCTGGCTCCACTCTGATGACCTTCCTGTTGGCACTGGACAGCTGTTGGGTCCTCCCAAAGCTGTTCCTTCCCCAGACTGTGCAAGTCCAACTCTATCAGTTTTCACTTAAAACAACTCAGGAATGCAAAATACCACCATAAATAAAATCCAACCTCTACAAAAACCCAGTGGTTAATCTCTGGCATCTCCATCATTGTTTTTCTAAACCATCACAGTTACAGATATAGTTCTGCTATAGTTAAACAAGTAATTTTAAACCTTCCTTGACCTGAAAACCTATGCTTCATCTTTGGATCTGTATCCCCAACTGTTCCAGTGAGCTAAGAACCACTGGCCTTTGAGGCTGTGAAGTGAAAGGAGCACACTCCTGACCATTTCCTGCCAGACCCCATGGAGAGGAAGAACAGCAGAGGAGATTAGACAATGCAACACCAGAAAAATTTTACATTTTTCATTGAGCAGAATTGTCACAAAACTCAATTTTAGCCTGAGAATTACCAAGGCAGCCTTAAACACATGAAATTGGCTTTTTGAACACATGAAATGACAATCAATCAGTTCTCAATCCAGCCATTGCAATCTGACAGAGATGAGGAGGATAACACATGTAAGGAGGATGGTGTAAAGAAAGTATACTGGAAATAATCTTTGATTAAAAGATAACCAACAACAACAGACGTCATGTTAAGTGAACCTTTGGAAATGTATGCAAACAGATGAAAAAAGGAAAATGAGACATAGCTCTGGTAAGTGAATTAAGGGAAGTCTTTAAATGGCTTAATAATAGGAACACGTTGAGAAGCAGTGAGGTTAATATGGAAATTACATAAAGCAGTGGGGGGTCTTGGACTAGATTTATTGTGCATACTAATTGGAGGACACTGAATACCAGATAATAGCTGAAGGATGGGGCTTCCGCTCTGTCAACATCCTCTTCTTCACAAAGGATGATCCAGCAGAATTTAACAGCTTCACAATATCGCTGAGCATGACACTTTAATAGGCTACAAAATGCTGTATTTCAGCGTTGTGCACGGGGAAACCACAAGGAAGTGAGAGTGGAAGGGGATGACACTGGAGGCCTCGCTGGCAGCTGCCAGATCTGAAAGCAGCACAATTCCCCCAGCCTCTCCCAGCCTGAAAAAGAGCCCAAATGATATCTGAGGTGATATTAAAGCAAGCTTTAAAATAACAGCACCAACAATTGAGACCACAAATGTCTTGTAATTCTTTTAATCCTTATAACCTTGCAATGACTGAGTGAGCTCAAGAACTAGCTCATTAAAACCTGAAAGTTAATTGGAGCAGGAAAAGCAAGCAAGCTCTTACTGGTCCCTACTGCCCAAGCTGAGGTAAGTGCAGAAATTACACAGACAGCAAATAGATTTGCTTTTTCTGTGGTAGAGCTTTATTAACAATTCACACAAAAAAACCACCCAGCATTCAATGATGTAGAAGTCATGATGTGCAAATGCAAGCCTCAGCTTTGGAGTACTCAAACTCTGAATCACAAGGCAGACTTCTGAATAAGGAAGCCATCTGTCAGGAAAGGTCTTTCATGAATATTTTTTTCCTGTAGCTTTTAACATGCCAACACAAGAATACTGTTTAGAGGTCAAGTGGCAGTCTCTGAGCAAAAACTCAATAGTCTTAGGAAATATCATTCCTCAAAAACAAACTGTGGTGGCTGAGGCAATGCTTGCACACTTGAGGCCAGGCCCTCACTATGAGACATAGGATGTGTGCAGTGGCTGCTCTTTTGGTGCCATTGGGGATTCTCAGTGGGCTGGATGCTCTGCCAGAGGGTCAGAGGAAAGCAGTGACCACAGATACTTGGTTGGGATGTCCTGCTGCATCTCCAATGGTCCAGGTGCCCGCAGAACACAACAGAGCACTACTGACCTTAGAAGCTTGTGCAGAAACAGCCACATTTTACCGGCTGAATACACCACTGGGCTCCACAGTGCACTGTGGATGTACACCGACTGCCATGAGACCCTAACCACCAGGATCACTCTTAGTCATCCATACAGTGAGCAGCCTCTGGATTTCTCTGCCAGAAACCCAATCTCATCTTCCCCTGTGCTCCTTGGCACCTTTCACCCTGGCACTGAATTAATGAAATAGATATTTTTTGTGCCACAGCTACCCATTCAGCATCAAAGAACAAGGTATACTATTTTCTGTGAGGTGTTTATTTTTTTGGTATGCAATGCAGGGAGCCATGAGGGCATGTGTGCCTTTTGGTCTGACCTCAGCAGAGCTCAGGGGTGTGCAGGGTGAGGTGTCATATAAGACACTATAAATAAAGAGAAGGCACCAGCCAGCACCTGTCTTAAAGAGGCCAATTGCATCTCTGTGCATCTGCCTAAGAGGGAAAATAATTTTAAAGTGATTTTTCCAGATCATGGCACATGGTGAGTCAGAGGGAGGAAGGCAACTTGTGTGGCTCAGCATCAGAAGCCCCTGGTCCTTTTTTCATCCTACCTCCTCCTCCATGCAGCATTGTGCTCAAATCCCTTACCCACTGATTTTCAGGGCTGCAAGAGACACCTGGGTGCACAGTGGTTTACTCCTGAGGGAATCAGCAAACAGGATATGATCAAGGCAGCAAAGAGGAACTTTAATACAAAGTACATGTACTGGCAAAGGACGTGTCAATATCATGTAAAACTCACTTGGCAAGGTAGTTTGTCATGCAACTAGAAGCTGTCCAGCTAAAGATGATCAGATGCTTATCTGCCAAGGCACATTACCCGGGTAAGCTGAGCATGTAATCCAAGCAGATGACCCCACAGGGTACTTGTTTAACTGGCTCCATTTCTGTGAAAGCACTGGAGTCAGACAGTAAAAGAAACCTTTCCTCTTAGCTGGGATATAATTCCCTTGAAATTCAGAGCACATCACCAAAATGAGTTTTCCTCTCAGGTTTCTTACTGAACACTGACTTTGCTTTGGTAACCACAGCAAGACTGTGCCCAGGCCTGTAAGCACAAGTGGGGAGAACATGATGAGCTGGGAACAAATTTTTTTCAGAACAGGAGAAAACAAAAACAAATACTAGAAGAGCAGACCAAATTAAAGCCAAGGCCTCAGCTGTACCCTGAAGACTGAGGTTGGTTCAGCTGGGAGCATCCCTGGGGTGTGTAGTACCAGGGTATTTGAAGCAGGGGAGCACTGTGTGCACTCTGCCCATGACAAGGGCTTTGTTCTTCAGGTCTGAGCCCTCTGACCCCACCAGGATTTCCAGTTTGATGTTAATTTTCAGGGTGCAGTAGTTGATGACTTCCAGGAAGCTGGACTGGATGATTCAATAATTATTTACAGTCTTATACTCCACATGACTGGAAAGTATCCCACAAAATCCTTATCACAGTCTTGTCGTGAGCTGGTACATTTATTACTTGTTATGGAAATGGCAGTGCTGATAAAACTCACTACCCTTGATCCCTGAAGCTCTCTTCTATCTGTGGCAAGATCTTATTTGCATTTTCTGTAGCTGGGATCCCTCCCAAGGGCTAAGTCCTGGGAGCCAAGAGAAATATACGGAAGAAACTGGGCCCAGAGTTTGGTTTTTGAGATGCTGACACATGCTGACACATTTTTGAGATGCTGACACATGCTGACACATTTCTGAGATGCTGACACATGCTGAGGTCCTTTTGCAAAGTGCCCGATCTTCTCGTGTCTCGGTCAGCGCAGCTGCCAAACTGTGTAATAGCAGGATCTCACTGAGAGCCATATGTTGCTGCTGGGTTGTTTTGGGGAAAATTAAATTAAAACAATCCACAACAGTTGTTTTAATGCCATTTCTTGTTTGCTTGAAGCCTTGGTCCCAAATTACCTTTACGCAAGGGGTAAAGTTATGGTTTCCAGTAACTTGAGGGACATGCTGGAAACTCAGGAATGGCTGCTGATGGGCAGCACAGAGACTCCCAGACCTGGGAGAGCTCTTGAGAGGGAAACTGAAAAAAAAAGTGAAAAAATTCAGGAAGAATGGCAGCTTTACTTGTTTTAAATTCACCTAAAAGCAAAAATTACATTGCATTGCATGTCTTTCTCCAGAAAAACATCTTCAAGCCAGTGGTTAAGTTCATTCCACAGATTTTTTTGCTTCCTCACTCCCACTTCCAGTATTTCTCTGCATGTGTGGTTATCAAAATAGGGGTACCTTCAATCCACAGGACTAAGCCTCAAGCTCAGAAACCCAAATGTGCAGGTTATCACTGCTATAGGACATAGACAGCTGTCAGATTAGCGATTGAATCGAAAGCACAGACCAGAATTCCCATGGAGGAACTGGTTTCTCTTGACAATGAAAAAGTGGGTAGAGCTCTGAGGTGTTTGTCAGACTGAGCAACAGCATGGATGAGACACCCAAAGTGCTCTGCATGCTGACTCCTGCAGCCTTGACCTCCTGATCATGTGCTTGGCACAGGAAAAGAAGACTGGCATGTTCAGTCCTTTGCTGAGAGTTAAAGCTTGAGAGCAACTAGTGTAACAAAATGTATTTAAGGCAAATGGAAAAAAACCCATGTTTATTTGTTTTATGGAGACAGTGAGAATACAGACTTTTGTATTCTGATAACATCGGGGAGTTCTGAGAGTACAAAGCTCTTTCCAGGCTGGGTAAGAGACCTTCACTTTTAAAACAAACCTCAATATGATAACAGTTCCTTACACACATATTTCCCTCCCATGATTTTACACTGAATAAGTAAGAGAGAGAATGGAAAGAACCCTACAGCACAGGCAGAAGTAGCTGACATATCGAGAGCCATGCTTTGTCTAATGCTGTTTATGTACATCAGTTGTTTGTTTGCAGCCATTAGTGTAAGATCTCATTTGTTTGCAGCCTTTAGTGTAGGATCTCATTTGTATGACAGTGTTTTATCTCCTCTCTTTTTTTAGCACTGGAGCTGGATTCTGAGATGAGAGCACTGTCCTCTCTCGTTATTCGTGCAAGGCCCACTGATAATAATGATGTATGTGGTGGTGGATGCTCAGGGCTCCCATGGTGGTGGTGTGGGTTCCTTGGGGAGTAGAGCAGAGCAGAGCAGAGCTGATGGTGCCCTGAACAACACAGCTACTACCCCAGAGGCCATCTAAATCTGCTGGGCTGGTGTGCTTGTTTGCAGTTCTCTGGGTCTGCCCGGGGATGGCAGCGTGGGAAGGGCACTTGGCAGTCTCAAACTCCCTGGTTCAATGAGGGACCTTGGGCATGTCTCAGGGATGCTGTGGAGAGCTTGCCTGGCTCCCCATTTCCTTCCTGCCAGCCTGCAGGCTGGAAGTGTTGGGGCTCTCAAGGGGACTCTTACACTTCCCTCTTGGCGTGTCCCCCGGTGAAGAGATCTACTTAAGCTTGGGTCATGTTTGGTTAGCATCTGGGAAAGTTAGAAAGGTCATTCTTTTACTTTTTATTTCCTCTCTGCAAGATTTCATCTCCACTAGAGGCTCAAGGCCAGCGGGGAGACACCTCTGCATGTCTGGTTCATAAGGCCTTTGCCTCAGAGCTGTTTTCTCAACAGTGCTCCATCAAGGGCAGCCTTTGTCTGGGCTGGGATAAAGGCACTTCCCTAATTAAGTTAGCTTAACCACCACTTGGGAAATACAATGTTCACTAAACTTATCCACAGCCAGGCACTGACGAGGATCGCGGCTATTCTGTGGGAATGGAGCACACGTCAATTATCCCCAGAATTTCAAAGCTGCAAAACCCAATAGTTTCCTTGGCAAAATCTGCCAGGCATGACATGGCTGCTACTCACACTCCACACATTTCCTAATGCAAAGGATTGGACAACCTCAAATACTGATTCCAAGAATAGCAAGAGCAAATGAACTGCAAATTACTAAATTCCTTTTATTGCTGGGAGCTACAAAGTAATTTAAATTAGTTTCAGTTTGAAGTGAACTGTGGGGCAAGCTGGGAAAATTATATAAGTGGTGACATTTTAGAAACACCTTTTATGATCATTTAAAGAAAATGTTTCATCTCACACCAGGGTATTAAGTAGTCTTAGGAAAGATATGTTTGTAAAAAATTATGGCTTTCTGTACATGCATACATGCAACACATTTAAATGCACATGTACACACATGTATGCTTTAACCTATAAAGGAACCTGAATATTTTTCATTCACTTATCAACCAGCCTTTGCAGGGAAAGGGATAGCAACTGACCCCAACAGAACTTACGTTTTTACGGAAAACTGCCATTAACATTAGGCTTGACTACATAACACTCTTTTCCTCTTTCCCACATCCTCTGATGTAGGTGAGTTTACTAAATGCATAGGTAAAATAATGATCTTCTACATTCTTCAAACAGTTTCCTGCTCCAGGAACTACTTTTGGTTCCCTATGGTTTTGATTAACATCCTACCTGTGACTTCTGCAGATCAGCACTGGTTTGCTTCTGCAGGCAAAGCAGAGAGGGAAATAAGCTCCAGCACCTGGCACTGAATCATTGCAGCTGGAGTGGAGAAGTCATAAAATGCACTGCCTTTTAATGAAATAGGATAGAGGGAATAGATGCTTCCCCTCTCTTGCAGCATCACTGCAAAAATAACTCGTCTGTGCTGAGTGGTGTTGGCTTCACAAGCCCTACATGTCACAGCTAGAGCAGATGCAAAAAGACAACAATAAGGATAGTGATAATCATAATAATAATAAAAAATAAAACCAGAAAATTGTTGGAAATCTTTCATGCTGTCATGCTTTCTTTCAATGAAGGGAGGTTAAATCTTCAGCCAGCCGAAAAGCAAAGGATAGGATTTGTGCCTCTTACAAATAATTGGATCAGTGACTGCAAACACTGGATGCAATATGTAGCTGCAGAAAGCTTTCAGCCAAGTGGAGATAACTTCATGGTACAAAGCACTTTCTGCGACCTCAATGTCCTAAATGTAAAGCAATACAGTGCTAGTGTCATAGAAATCAGAGTGCTGAAGGGAGTGAGGGTGTAATTTCAAAGGGGAATGTCTAGGGTGATGGAAGTGGCATGGACTAGCCCATGCTTTATTGGCAGGTTTTGTGTGCACGTGTTGATTAATTTTGTCTTTCCTGGAGTCTGAAACTGTGCAATTGCTGTTCTGCTCCTCCCTGTGTAACTCACTCGCTTTCCCTGTCTGGTATCTGGGCTGCAGGCAGGTAAAGATGGGTGAGAGGAGGTGGATCAGTGTCTCCAGGGACTCCTCCTGGGAAGGGAACTGGCACAATATCCCAGTCTGGAAGCAAATTTGAAACAAGCAGAGGTGATATCAGGAAAAAAAGTTAGCACCGGGTAAGTAGAGGATGACCTCCATGGCTGTCTGGAAGGAGGTGGTGGGGGTGTGAGGCAGCGTTTCCTAGACTGTCTCTTCTGAGAGGTTAGACAGAGCTCTGGACCATGACATCTGGGGACATCCTAGTGCAGAGGGTCACAGCTTCAGCCCCTCACAGGCCTAGGGCTGCTGAGATCAAGAGGAACTATGACCAGGGAGCTTCCTTCCAGCTACTCCTTAGCTAGCCCAAAGAGAGCCCAGAAGCTTTCTGAGTTAAGACCAAACAAATGAAGAGAGCAGAGGACAATATGCTCTGGAGGCAAAGGGGGCCTTGGCTCATCATATTATTGCAAGGTATTATTACATTGTATTTCTACTAAGTAATAATATTAGTAATACACAGAGGGTCAAAGCCTCAACTTTTTCCTAGGCAAATGTCCTAAGTTAGAAGTTCATAAGGAAGCACAGATAAAGAGATGAAAGAGCTATGGAACAGATGAATGAGTAGACTGGGAGAAAGGCATGAGGAACCTGGAAGCCCAGGTGAAGAGGAAGTATCACTGGGATTAATTTTAAGAAGAAAAGATAAAGTTACTTTATCTTAGATGGAAAAGAAAATAGGGGTATTTGGATAAGAGTACAGGTTTTCAAGCATACGTGACTCTTTCGCACCAACTGCTATAGCGCTGGCATGAGAGGGATAAAAAACCAGTATAGAAGACCAATTTTCCTTCTCTCTGAACAGGCCTGGTGCATATGACGAACACAGAATCACAGAATTAATTAGGTTGAAAAAGTCCTCTAAGACCATCAAGTCAAACCCAACACTGCCAAATCCAACACTAAAATTTCACCTGAGCTACCTGCAGAGGAAGCAGATATCACAGAGGGTGATGTTAACCCTTTGGAATTACTGTCAGTCTTCATGTCCAAGATGCAGCAGGCAGATGCTACAACAAGAAATATGCAAGAAAAAATGAACAGAAACATATTGGGATGTCCTAAGGGCACAGCACATGTCCTAAACCTGCCCTAACCTCCACCCTGGCCCCAGAGTCATCATGCCCAATGCTTGCAAGCAATACTCTGCCTGTGGGTTTGCAAAGCAGCAGCTCTAGTCTGGTCATTTAAGACTAGCAAGGAGGTAGGAAGGAGAGAAAAACCATCATGTATATTTTGTCTCAAAAAATATTACTGATAGAGAATGTAGACCAAAGTTCTTTTGATTTCTTACCAGAGGTGTAAAAAACCCAAATTCTTTATGTTTTTCTGCCAGTCCTCCCCAGAAATACAGAGACTTTGAATTCACCTAGAACTGACTGCACAGATAATCTCACTTTTAAAGGAGTCAAATTACATCTAAGTGAGCTAGGGCTGAGCTCAATAACCTATCAAAAACTGGGCTGATAGGAAGCAGCAATTTCACAGAGTAGCCAGTTTTCACTAACTGCAAGATGAATTTGTGGTAATAACGGCAGAACAGGAAAATGTCATATTACAATTTCAGTGTCCAGGTCCACCTCTCTGCTGCATGTTATAATACTTGAATTTATGCTGTTGTTCTTTTTAAAAAAACTGGGGATAGGAGTTTGTTTTAATAATGTCTGTGCATGATTAACAAACCCTTAGTTTAAATTTCAGTACCAAAAGTCAGTCAAGAGATATAGTGCAATGATAGTTTGTCTAGTGCTGAAGAGTATTGTTTTATGAAGGGAAAATCCAGACACACATCAGAAGAGGATGCAATCAGAGAGAGTTACTTCCAGATGGAACAGAACCTTTGGAGTTGAGAAAAGTGGATGGCTGGCAATGAATAATTTCATGGACTGAGTCTTCTGTTACTACCTGTGAATAGTGAAAGAGTGGGCTGCAGGTCCTCCAGATGTACTTGATTATCTGAATGACATTGCAAATCTTAAATTCAGAGGCTCAATTGATTCCTAATACTGTTCTACAGGTGTTCAATATTTGAAAGCTGCAAGGTGGTCATCATCACCCAGAAACTGTAGGACACCATTTCTGATCTCCTGATTCCTGCCACACTGATATTTCAGCAGGAATTACCATTCCTGTAAGATTAGTTTTTCCCTAGTCCTTAGATACATTTTTGAATACAATTTCCATAAACGCCCATGCCAAAAAAAAGTGCTGTGTAAGTATGGAACAGGGCAAGCACAAGAGAAACCATGACTTATGCACTTCTGTTTGAAGCAGTCCAGGTTGTTCCTAGAAACTCTTTACACAGTACATGCAACATTTCACATTAAAACATTTTGATTATGTTTTTTAATACCATTATCTGTTTTACTGCTGTGTAGTTATACTTACGCATTGAGGACAAATAATTTTGAAAGGCAGGACAGCAAGGGGAAATCAAACAGCTTGGAAAGAGTTAATGCTCTCAAATAATGTTCATTTATTGCTATTGTGCTTGATAGAAATGCTTCCTGCTTGCTTTCTGAAACCATTACAGCACACTTATACCTTTCTGGTATAGGTGGAGGCCAGGTAGAGGCAGGTATTTCTGTGCAGCTCAGGGACATGATTTGTGGTTCAAGCTGATTTGGGAGGCTGAACCTTCTGCCAATCAACCTTTTTGATGAAATCTTAGTCTTCCTATTCATGATTTTATTTTCATGCCCACTGTCTCCCACGGAGGACTCAGATCAGTGAGGGGGAACCTGCATGCCAGTCCCCAGGGCAAGGAGAGGTGGAGGGAGGGAATGCTCAGGCAGGAGGGCTGGGCTGGGGTGCCCAGCTCAGGGACAAAGCTGTGGTCTGGTTGGGCTGCTGCAGGTGCCTCGATGGGGTTAGTTTGTATTAAACAAAACCCAGAGGTAGCAGTAAAAGGGCAGGCTCAAAAGGTTGCAGATAGAGGTCTGCCTCAGAGTCAGTGCTGCCCTGCTGAGCTCCTGTGCTCTGCTTCTGAATTTGAATGTCATGATAAGATAAAAGCAAAAAGCAGGTTTGTATTAGGCTGAGCAAACAAAAAGAGACCAGGACTTTTCCATTTAAAATCCCAGCCAATGCAAAGTGTCTAATTTCCCCTACCCTTTTCAGGCTGCAGCACAAACCAAGCTATCTCAGCACGGTTGTTGACACCTACTGAAATAAAAATGCATGAAGTAATCTTTGTGAAGGTCACAGTGACCTTAGTGCTTAGCACAAAATTCTCACTTAAGCTGGGGTTTCTGGCACATCCTTGACTGTAGCTAGGGAACCAGGCATTTTGCTCGATAGAGACATGATCTTCCCTTGGCTTTGCTCATTCCCAGCCCAACTTGGCTGTGCCAGAAGTACAGTTGGGCTGAAAAATGGCTGCTGATCAGACAAAGCAAATTCAAGGACACGGCGCAATGCAAACGCTGAGAAAATGCTGCATCACTTTCGAACAAGTTGAACCAACTTGTGCTTTTCTCTTTGCCAAATTAAATAAGGATCAGTTGCAAAGAAATGAATGAAGTGCATTTTTGCTTGAGTGAAGACAGTGGGGTAGCAAATAAAGGGCAATTTCTAAAAGAGTCTGGAGATTTTGAATCACAGCAAGACTCCAGGAACCTGAACTCTGCAGGTCATTTCAAAAACTTCATTGTAAAGTGTTTCTCTAACTGTGGTAGAAGTGGGAACAGCTACAAAATTTGACATCTCAAAACTTGGCTTCATCATGGATTTTCCTTTAAAAATAAAGATTCATTTTGAATGAAGTGTAATAACTCTTATATTAGCATTACCTGTGCTCTCAGGACTACTCTGAAATATGAAGTACTAGTGATGAGGATTGAAGTGCATCTCTCCACTGACATTTTTCCACTCTTCTGAATATTGAGCTGCCATTAATACCCAATACTACCAAAAAAGCCTCCAACTTACCTTGCAGCACTTCAAAAATACAGTGTTTTAGAGCAAAAGGGAAGGGGGCCTGTACTCACAGGGCCTGTGTATGTTATGAAACTGCCCTTTGCAGCCTCCCAGCCACATCCTTGCCCTCTGCTGCCCAAGCACAGAGTTCAGGGAAGAAGGCTGAAGGATGGAAAAAGATATGCACAGCTTTTCCTGCAACCCAAACAACAGGACCTGAGTGCTAAGGGAAGCCTTATCTATTGGGTTTTAACCCTTTCAATGTAGACAAGGTGTTATGAAAAATGTGTGCAACACCTTCTTCAAACTAGTGTTGGATATTTTTAGCTTATTTTTTAAAAATTCTATATGGAAGGAAATCTTCATCTTTCTTCATATATGCTTTAAATAATGAGCCCTGAGTCATGTCTGCAGCTCTTCACCTTAGAAGGGAAGTGTTTAACAAAGGCACATAAAAATGTAGGTTATTCGGAGGTGTTACTGATTGTGATAAAATCCTATTAGAGTGACAAGCCAATACAATATAACAGGAGAGTTGTACAGTTAAACACAGCCAAATAACCCTGGAGCAAAAGAAAAACAGGCTTGTGGAATGGAGCATGGCACAAATGAACACAAACAACAAATGCAGTAATGAAAGCCACACATGAAAGATCAAGAAAAGGGTCTCTTTCCCAGGTGCAGCATAGAAAGGAGGGGACAGAAATGCTGTGCTGCAGCACCAAACCAAGAGCCACCTTAGGGAGGGCACAGCATCTACCAGGGCCCTGGGTCAAGGCAAGAGGGTCCCATCTGGCCAAAATATTGATTCTGATAATCAAAATGCTATTTTCCAAGTCACCACAGTGTCAGTGCAGACAGATAAATCCGCACGTCAGAATACTGAGAATACCACCTGACAGAACCTTGGGACCATCTTCATCAGGTCAAAACAAATACCATCTCAGGCCAGGCAAGGTTTCCCTGTCAAGTTTGATGAGATCTAGTTAAGACGTGAACATCCAGGAAAAAGAATGCCATACTGACTGGTAAGAAGGAATGGCTGAGAAACAAAACCCCAGATATTTCCAGAATGCATAACTTGGTGCTGAAGTGCTCAAAAAACCTGACTTTCTTTTATTTGTGTGAATTACTTTATCAAACTGATGATTAATGCAATTAATTGATCAAAGCCATTGCTTCTGGTGAATATACAGCCATGCCACTGAGTAAGATGACATCGTTTTCACAGAAAAAGGAGACTTTCCACAATTACAGCCAAAATCTATATTGGAAGGGAACTGAGGCATCTTGTCAGCAAAATACTCCTTTTTTTGGTTTAAAAAAAGGAAGTCTTACCAGCTACAGTAATTAACATGCAATGAAACTTGAATGGGTGCCAGAGGATCTACAGTAGCACAGTGAACAGTCAGAAAACTCACACAAGAACTTAGTGTTCCTGCCTCGTCATGCTTCTTTCCTCCACGTAGGTGGACAGACTGAAATGGGCTGTGTGACCTCCTTCTGTCAGAAACTATTATTCATGTTATGCCACTAATGCCCCTGGCTAGCTCGGCTGCCAGATCTTACATTAGGAAAAAAAAATAGTCATCGGGTCCTTTTCATCTCCCAGGACTGGCCACTGCCACAGGCCTTGAGATAAAACCCATGCTCAGTGATGGACCAGCAGGGCCAGCCCTGGGGTCCTGCTGGCATTGCAGTGGGAATTGCAAAAGGAATCACAGTGAGAAGTGCACTGGGAAATGCAAGGGGAATCACAGTGGGAATCAGAGTGGAAATTACACTGGGAATTGCAATGGGAATCACAGTGAGAAGTGCACTGGGAGTTGCAAAGTGAATTGCAATCACAGTGGAAATTGAACTGGGAAATGTTCTGGGAATTGCACTGGAAATCACACTGAGAATTGCAAAGGGAATTGCAACGGGAATTCCAGTGGGAATTCCAGTGGGAGTTGCCCACCTCCCATAAAAGCAGGGGAGCCCATAAAATCGCAACGTGGCTCTGAGCCTTTCCCTCCTGAGGGAAAGGGGCAGCTCATGACTTATTGCAGCACCTTTGGCCCCAGGCTGGTGAAACTGGAGGGCAGCTGGCACCACGACAAGCCCCCATTGTTGCCAGGGCTGGAAGGGCAGCAGGGTGGCTTTGGCCAGCACCAGGGAAGCTCTTTGAGCAGGGACCCTGCAGCTGCTGGAGGGCTGCCCTGTGACCAAGCTACCCCAGGGAGGTGGGGGACCCCCTCTGCATGGGGGTTGGCAGCTCCCCTCAGAACCATGCTCATGGCCAGCCCTGCATGCCTGGCCCCACATTAGCTACTGCCTGATCATCTGCATAAGCAATCAAAAATAATTTAAAATTCAGGCTGGATGCAGTTAAACATCCCATTAAGCACTGGATGTGTGGGAAGTGGGGCCAGGGCAGTCTTTTAAAAGGCAGTTGGGGTGGTTGTGCTGCCTCTTGGTTAAGGTACATAGTCTGAGCAGGAGTTAAAAGCAGATTTGTCTCATGAGTGAGGATGTTTATGGTCTGCTCTGGCATCTTGTGAAATGAAACAGAGGCCTACATGCAGGGAAGAGACAATTTTTGGTGCTGCAGCCATCTAGAACAGCAGAGGACCTTTGAGAGGCTAACTCACTCCCAGTGTTCACAGTAAGGACATGTTTATCTTGTTTTCATTTGGGCTCTGAGTGAGGAAAGTAATAAAAAATAACTCTTCTGAGTGTTCTTGCACTTTGTGTGTGTTTTTGCAGGAATTTACAGACACCTGAAAAGGATATTTGCAAAATGACCTATGATCCTTAACCTGTGGTACACACAATAAATCTGCCACCCTAAGCATTTCTGAATGAAAGGCTGCATTATAACAACACATGTGTATGGCTACAGGGCTGTATATCTTATTGGACCTCATACTCCAATCAACATTTAAAAATAAAAGGAAAGCAATATCAAACTATCTACACATAAATTCTCTTGCAATGATTTGGCTCTCCCTTCCCCTAGCCCCTTTCCATCCTGGCTGATGGCTTTATTATACAAAGGACAGTAATAAACATCCTAGCTAAGCCAATGAACTTCTCTCACAAGTAAATACCACCTTGGAGGATACCAAGCAAGACCAACAGAAGAGTAATGACTTTTTTTCTCCATTTATTCCATGTTAATGAAATAACTGGTCATCAAACTGTAGGCTTGGATGTGATAGATTCCCAGTTTGTGTCTGGACACCAAAACAGACTTGAATGGGAGAAGAAACCAGTTAGCATCTTTAAAAGGAAATATGTTGACAAGTTCTGTAAGCTCAGGGTAGCACTACAGGAGTATCTTTTGATTAACTTTTTGCTCAATTATTTTGGTTTATCAGATGATCTGAAGAAGAATCCAAATATAGGGCTAGATAAAATTTAAAACATTTTACTTGTTTTCCCTCACCAAAATAAAAAGAAGAAAAGATCATTTTCAATTTCAGTAAAACAACCTAAAATATAACATGCTGGTTTTTGTTCATTTCACAAAAGCTGCTGGAGTAAAAGCTGGATTCACAAAACTTTCTGCAAAATTTCCTTGTGCCCAGTTCAGCTCAAGGAGCAGTCAATATTTATTGGAAACTCAACCTCACATCCACTGTCTGCCTGAGAGGATTCAGCCCATCCCCTAGGACTGCAATCCAACCATTGGGATCCTGTACTCCAGGATGAGAGTAGCCTTTTGTACTAAAGCCTTCTTTCATTAGTGACATGAATATTCATTAATCCAGAAAACAAAGCACTTCCTAACTCATTGGTTAGGCTCCTCTAAGAAGAAGACCTTAGTAGGTTGTTCATGCAGCAGGTTCTCCATTAATAATAATAATAATCATCATCATCAGCAGCAGCAGCATCATCATCTAGTTGCTGATGTCACTTTCACTAACTTACTCAAAGCATTAATTTCTTCCAATCTTTCAACAAAATGAGCAATACAGTGTGCCTGTCTTCCTCTTGGCTGAATTGAGGTCCCTTTCTTATCTCTTACTTCCTAAATCTGGCTATATATCTGATGAGATAACTTATAAACACACAGAGCTATGACAATACTTCTCTCACATGTATGCAGACATGCACTGGGTGCCCTGAAATCACATGCTGTAAAACTACAGTGAAGAACAAAGAGAAGCCCCCAACATCTGATTTTGTTTGATATCCCTCAGTTGTTATGCTGATATTTTTTATTTGAGCACAATTTTTACATAATGTTTTGATTCTAAAAACTTATAAACCAATGAATATTGTGAATTGCCTATAAAATCTTTTGAATCATTGAAACCGTTTTCCTTGGAGACCACTGATGATTTTGTTTTGACTATCCAAATATTTTGCATATTCTGGTATTTAAAATAATCGCCTTGTAGGGGGAGGCTTCAGCATGGCAAGAGGACTGACAATTGACCACAAATTGTTGCAGTTTTTCCAAAAGTCTCAACATTTCCCTCCCAAAAAACTTAGTGGCAATAGTCAATGTTTTCTATGAAACAGTCTGCTTCAGACAAATTCTGCACATTGTGCCAAGAAGCCGTGCAACCAAATTCTTTAGCCAGCTGTCAAGGTCAGGCAGACTATTTCCCAGGAAAGAATGTGAAGGAAGAAATAAAAAGAAACCAATCATACAAGCAAATGCTGCCCATATTGAGCTGTACCTTCAGAAGGTTTGGCCACAGGACTGAAGAGACATCCTCGTGTCCTGTCTGGGACTCTGGTGCAGCAAAGGGCTCGCAGGCTCACCAGCTGAAGGGGTTACTGCAACTTGTGCTTTCACACAGGGGTGAAAGCTGACAGGTGCCTTGCAGGGCTTCAGGGGGTTCCTCAGGTCCCTGTGCAGAGGGCATCGAGGGTAGCACCCACCCCACCTCCAGACTTTGGCCCTCGGTGCACTGCTCTTGCCCTGGCACTTGTCATTGTGGACAATTGCAAACCCACACCCTTTCTCCCTGCTGCCCCCCACCTCCCCCACTTTCCCTCCTCCCCCCATCTTGATTTTGAGACACATATCTCCAGATGGGACAGGTTTCTTGCCAGCCCTCTTTCCACACAGGGCTGATTAAACTGTTCTTTAGACAGTCTCTCTAGGGGATGAGGAAGGAGAAAGCAGGAGATGGGATGGGTGGTCTTTTAGTGCTGGCTGGGGAGATGCAGTGTGGGGGCTGGGCAGAGCCCCCAGGGATGCTCCCAGACTTTGCCAGCACCTCGCTCATTTTCCTGCTTTATTAAGAGAAGATAAATGGCTGAAGAAATGTTTGCTGGAAAATAAAACAGATGAAGAGATTTCCAGCCTCCTCTCAGCTTCCCTGCAGGGTGAGACTCTGAATGCTGGGCCAGGAGGGCCAGCAGCGTGGGGAGGGCTGCCTGTGTGCAGCCCCTGGGGAGGGAGCACTTCTGGGCTGGCCTTCCCAGCATGCGCTTCCCAGATGTGCTGCATCGGGCACGTCAGGATGGGGCTGATTTACTGCATCTGTACAGGCCATCTGCAGGGTAGGGGAGAGCCTGTGTGATAAACATCCCAGCCACGCTGGCCTCATGGCACGTGCACCGCAGAGATGATTTATTTGCAAGGCCAGTGGCCCTCTGTCCAACATTTCTGAATATCAAGCAGAGACACAATGCCAGCTGGGCTGTTGGAAAAATATCCAAACTCCTCAGTCCAGTCTATGCAACATTTCCAGGTAGAAAAATAGCCATATGCACAGGAAGCCACTGCAGCACTGCTGTCGCTGTCAGGCAGAAGGTGTATTGCTGACACCTGCTCCTGCAGCTCCTGCTTGCATAAATGGCTTGCTGAAAGCACTGAGGAACCTCACCGGGCTCCTTGACTGCCAGATTTACATCCCATGTGTTTTTTCTTTCCCGGCTCAAGGCATGCATAACTCACTAGCAAATGTGGCTTGACAATGGCAGACAGAGGAAACTGCTATGGGCCAGCTGTTATTTGGTGTGGCCTCTGCTTCCTACCCTAATCAGGATGAGGCAACACCCCAAAAAGTAAGGAAGCCAACAAAGCAATCCAGGGGAGATAACAGCAGACGGGGTTGTTTGTATGGATCCCTCATCCCACCCACAGCACTGAAAGGCTTTTTAAAGCAAGTGTTTTAAAATGCTGCAGGGTCCCAGCTCTGAGTGGCCGAGGATGTATTGCCATAATTGTCGGGTGGATGATTCACGGCTTTGCACTCACACCATTAAAGGTAGCATTAGCACCAGGACCCTTTATGCAGCAACATTAGTGAATGCTGAAAAACATTCCTCTGAAAGGGCTTTGTCACCTTCCCTTGGTCGTGAAACAGACTCTTACACCAACCCTGTACATTTCAATTACTATACACTGGCATTTCTACCTCTTTCCCCAACTCATAAAAATCACAGCCAATAAACACAAATCACCACCTGAAGGAGTCGGTGCTTTCCTCCCACTTTAATATACTTGCCCATACTTCAAAGAAACATGGAGAGATTCTCATATCGGCAGTGCCTAGGCTGCCTACTCCTAGGCAAGGATTAGCCATGTGTGCACTTGGAACAATCTGCTCTTGGTTTGCTTTAACACGGTTTTTATCCCTCTAAATCACACCCAGCCGCTTGACCTGACAGCAGACTAATACATGACCTGTTCCAGGAAAACACGGTGCAGAAGGGCAGGAGATTTTGCTGTTTTCTTGTTCAAATTGGAAGAACCCTGCATCTTACCAGGTGAGCTCTTTTCTCAAGAAAAAACATAATTGTCCCTTTGTTTCCCAATGGTAGCTATATTGCTGTATTTTAAGATGGCAAGATAATGGCAATGACTTTGAGGCTCCATAACAAGAAGCTTTACTGGGAACTACCAGGGGAGAGACAGGCACCACTGAAAATACATGTAACCCAGCAAAAAAGAGGGCAGCTAACAGGCAGGCACTAGTAACAGGAGAGGTAATGTAAATACCTCAGTGCCAGACCCATCATCAGCCTGTCTCTGTTTTTCAGGGGGCTCTGGCAGGGTTTCCTAGGCATTGATGCAGCATTGATTTCACCTGCCTGCTGTGCTAGCAGCTGGGGAGAGATGGCAGGCAGGAGTCAGGGAAGCCTGGCAGAAGCACTGCCTCCCCAGCTGGATTTGTCTCACTCTGTCCCAGCACTATACTACTGGAGGGCTGGGATTTGGACAATGCCAGTGCTGTGGAGCAGGAAAACAAAAGTAGCTTTTCATTCAGGGCTCTTGCGCAAAGCAGTGGCACTTTGAAACTTTCCAAGAGTTGCATGGGAGTTTAGCATGTGACTCCCATTAAAGTCAGTATGAGTCATGTGGCAAACAACCCCAAACACTTTGAAGATATACTGCAATTTATGTTTTTCTGATCTCCTAAAAAAAAAAAAAAAAGAAAAAAAATAGCAGGAGGGAGCACAATCAGGCTGTTAGTTGATGATGGCACAACAATGGCTGGGCAAGGGGGAAAAATAGGTGTGATAAAGAAATGCTGGTGAAAATTATATATTGATTATTTAAGCCTTGTACTAAAGTACTGACTGGACCCAGGTGGATTTCAATTCAATACAATACAAAAGCTTTCCATGGAAAAACTGAAGTGTTTAACAGAAACTGCAGGCAAGGTGTGCTCCTGGGTTTGCATCAGTGCCAAACATTCCTGGAAAGATGGCTAATCAGGGGAGCTGAAGGCATGTGGGTCTCACTGCCCCCTTCCCAGACGATCAGATCTAGCAGGGCCACTTAGCTTTGGTGCTGCATTTGGGACTGGTGGTCCCACTGCATTCTCATCCCTTTAATAAGGATGAAACCCAGCCCATGTTGTGCTGCTAAATGAGAGCTCACCTTTTCACAATTCCAGGCTTGAGGTTCAATTTGAAATTGTCAGGAATATGTTCCTTCTGGGTCCCTGCTGTCACTGGTGGGCTAAGGGACGATGCCTCAGTCAGAAGAGTGCTGGGATATCTCCTGCCCTTGTCACATGCTGCAAAATCCTCTGCAGAGCCATAAATTCTGTCCTCCAGCTCTGCTGTTAGAGAGTGCCAGGGGAGGCAGGCAGGCAATGGTGCCATCCCCTCTGTGACACTATGACACACTGCTACTGACCAGCACTCCCAGGTGGACATCACCCATGTGACCTCAGCCTCCATGTCCTGGCACCCCTCAAGAAATTGACCTCATAGTGCTTCTCAAAAAAAGAAAAAAATTTTTTTGCATCTTGCTGGCCCCTATGGAGCCACCATAAAAGGGGATGAAGGATTTATCACTGCAGAGCCAGAATGGCAGCTCAGTGTGTATTAAATAACTACAATAGAAGGAGACAGGATTTGTTTTGATGAATAGTGAGTAGAACAAATTAAAGATTCACTTTCCAGTGAGAACTATGCACTGGCTGGTGTTAGAGTTTATGGAAAAATGGGGAAAATGTAGGAGTGAGACATTTGTGATACTTCTTTGATATTTTGCTTTGAGAGTTTCAGAATAAATTGTTTCAATGCATTAATTTGAGAGGATGTTTTTATTCAAAAATTTACCTGAATTGAGAAATAATGAAAAAACAATCATATGTTATCCTGAACCAAAGTGTGGGTTCTTTTTTTTCAAATTTAGTTAGTGAACTATTGAAAAAATAATCTATTCAGGTAAGGCTGAGCAAAATCAAGGTTGATAAGAGGTCTGATAGTGTGGCTGCCATGCACTGATATTCCTGCCTGGCATATAAAATGTTTTCAGGAAATTAAAACCTCCATAATAGTGTAAATGGAATATTGCCTCTCTGTACTCTCCTCCTCTAACATTTATTTTTCATTTTATCTTTGCTTGTCCTTGTCTCACTTTTCATCTTGTGTGGGATTCTTTTATAAAAGACATTTTGTTCCCAGGCAGAAAGCACAAGGCAGGTGAGAGGCAGCATCCAAGGGAAAATGCAGAGCTGCACTATAGCAAACTCACCAGGATTAAGTTGGCTGTAGTTTTCTTGGCTAGTAAAGTGCATCTGTCCAGAAAGTAAATGCCACTCCCCGAGGCCTTTACTTCCAGAGCAGAGGAATTCAAGAGGCAAAAATCAGGACGGGCCCACTTGTATTTTCCCATCCCAGTTACGCATCTCTGCACATCGAACTTCCCGACTATTTCCATGACAACAGATTACAGACTGACACTTTTTTCCTCCATTGGCAGTGAATTTATAAACAAGGGATTTATGAAGTATCATTGTTAAGAGATGCATCAGGATGGGAGAGACATGCCATGCGTTTCTGAAATAACTCGCGCGCGGCTGTCAGGAGTGCTGGGTGCTCTGTGCAACACCATGGCCAACATTCACACATTAATATCTCCTGCTCATGCTGGAGCCCCAGCAAGGGGTAAGCAGATCCAGCATGCTGTCTTGCTTTTCTGCTCTTGCAATTTCATTGCTTTCATTTAGCCGCTAGCTGTTGTCACCAAACCAATTAAAAGTTTACTTATCACCCCTGGGTAGGGAACATGTGGGTACTCACGTCCCTTCCCAATGCTGGGATGTGGGGTAGGCTGTGGGGATCATCTCCAGCCCCATCCCAGCAGTAGAGTTTACAGCCTCTTCCCCTGTGGCTCTCCCACTGATGCACGTGGGTTCTGGGCTGACATGTGGGTGTCTTGGGGCTACTCCAGAATCCAAATTATTCTCAGAGCTCCTTTCTAGCTCTTGCCACCATGAGCACGGAATTATAGAATATCCTGAGTTGGAAGGGACTCAAAAGGACCACCAAAGTCCTGGCCCTGCATAGCTTGTCCCCAAGAGTCACACCATGTTCCTGAGAGCATTGTCCAAAAGCTTCTTGAACTCTGTCAGGCTTGGTGCTCTGACAACCTGTCTGGAGAGCCTGTTCTAATGCCCAGCCACCCTCTGGGTGAAGAACCTTTTCCTGATATCTGACCTAAACCTCCCCTGACACAGCTTCACGCTGTTCCCTTGGGTCCTATCACTGGTCACCAGAGGAGATCAGTACCTGAAGCAAGCAGGAAGCAAAGAGCAGCAAGCAAATAAGGAGCAGCAGCTGGAAATCAGCTCCAAAGACCCCCAGTGAGCAGAGCTGTGGCCCTGACAGCAAAGACCCATCATGGCCCAGGAGAGCCCCAGGACATGGGAAGCCCAGAGATGGAAGGATTAAGGTGCCATTAGCCTGGCATATTTCCACAAGGCCCCTTGGTTCCAGCTCACTTATGCAGAAAAACAGACCAAAGCATGAAGAGAGGGTTCAACAGATCCTGGGAGAAAACGAGCCTCCTTTAAAAGCCCTGGGTTGATTTGTAGTTCAGCAAGTTCATAAGAATGATTGTTCAAAGCAGAAGGAAAGGTTAACGTGCAAATGCTTCACCCCTGAAAACTAGGGTACAGCTCCTGATTATGTCACAAGTAAAAAATTAGATTTTTTCCAATATCGAGAAATATTAATAAGACCTTTAACGAGTCCATAAAAACATTAGGATAGCTTTAGTCACTTTCATTTAGTAACTATTAGGCTTGTACATTTTCTTAATGGAAGTACAGAGCAAGAAAAGTGCTTCCTTATGAAGAAAAACGAGGAAATGGCTGCTAAAAGTGGAATATTCAAAGATGTGAAAATGTGGCTGGCTCCTCCATCCACGTGAAGAAATGTGAAGGAGAGTCAAGGGAGAGTGAACTGCCAGGTGAAGGAGACTTGAGGAGGGAGGGCACAGCTGAGACCTGTCCATGACACTTCGGGGGAATTACTGGATGTTTCTGCATTACAAATTTTTCTTTGGAAAGTGACAAACTTAACCAATGTAAGGAAACCCTATTTTTGTAGGATTTTCTCTTTCCAATGAATGCGTATTACCTTTTCTAGCTCCACTTCTATCAGATTACGTTAATGTTAGTAATGCAGATTCTGTCTTCAGAATCAATTAAGAGACAAAGGTAACAATCTTACTGCTAAAATCAAAGGCTTGTTTTTTGTTTTTTGTGGTTTTTTTAATACTGTCACAACATTTTTTGGAAAGAGTACCTTAAGTCCATAAATACCACACTAAGGGAGATCCTTTAAACTGATTTTTGCAGTTTTCCTCCTCCTTAAAATTCTTTCTAAAGTACATTCAACAACGCTGACTAATAAGTGAGGATGCAGTCCCTGTGTTGACACAGCACTCATCTACATGGCTGTTGATCATTATTTGCCTGACACCCTCTCCTCCTGCTGTCCCTGCTAGCTGCAAACCTGTTCAGCAGAAAGGCTGCATGAAGCATCTCTGAGCCTTATCCAGTCTCCTGAAGCAGCCCTTACAACTCGCTCCCCATGAAAAGTGGCATGGGCAATCAAAGCCTGCGTGCCACAGGAGCCAGGAGCAAAGCACTGCACTCCTGGGACAATTTGGGTGCCAGCAGGGAGTACCCAGGCTGTCCAGGGCCCCTGCATGTCTATCTGGGAGGACAACAGAAGAAGCAACTTGGCCTAGGGGCAAACCACCAGTCCCACTAGCAGTTCAACAACACAGGAGGAGGAAATATCATCAGTTCTATTCCTTGCACCTTAGGAAAGATACTGACAGCGTTTCACAGCACTCTGGAGACACATTGACATTTCCAGATCTGCTATCCTATTGTCACTTGAGCCCTTTCCACAAGGCACCAGGTGCTTTTGCTAAGCACTGCTGTTAGGTCTGAGCTATATATCCATAGCAGAGGTGCCTGCCACTTTTTGGGGCATTTTCCCAGCCCAAAGCCTCCTTCAGTGGCCCAAACAAACATGGGGAGCTGCACAGTGCCCAGGAAGCACAGCACATCCCATGACAGCCGTGACAGAGCCACGAGCTCCATGGTCAGTGTTGGAGGGCTGTTCATGGCAGACTAGGAGGGATCAGTGACTCTTATGAAAGTAAGGAAAAAAGCAAGAGCAGAACCAGTCAAGACCACCGAGGTGGGTCCCTGCTGCTGCTCCCCAGCACAGCTATCTCTGTTCTCTGAGCACCTCAGTTCAGCTGCCCCCAGCCACAGGTCCCAGTGCCCTCTGGCTCAGCCTGCCAGAAGGACAGGAGTGGGGCCTGCTGGGGCTCCAGGGATGCACTGCATGACAGAGGGGACCATGCTCAAGGCAAAAAAGGGCACACAAGGTGACACAACTGCCCTGGGCAGGCAGGCACTTTCTGGGGTCAGTCACAGCAAGCAAGTGTACATGAGCTGGTGTGTCCTGTGGTGTCAGACACTATCCATGGCAGTGCCAGCCCCAGCATGCAGGAGCCAGCAGCATCCAGCAGCAGCAAGAGCACCTCACATACCCACAGAGCTCTCAACTCATGTGCACATCTCCGAGAGAAAGCTGCAGCTTCACTGGCAAGGCTGACCAGCTACTCCCTCCCAAACATTCACTGTTTCCAGCCATTACAGGAGTTATTCAAGTAACAGGAGTGGTAGCACAGACCTTCAGCCCTGCACAACATCCCAGCTGAGACTGTAGGGCTATGTGTGGCCTGGGATACTATGGAAGCCACATTTCTATACCAAATCACATTTTCTACACATATCCAGGAATGAGGCATATGGCATCCCTGCATGCATTTATAGTGCTCTCCCTTCCTTACACTCAGTCCCGGGGAATTAACAGTGTGGGCTGCCTAAAGAGCAGGGTACAACAGTTCATTGCTGCTTTTGCCTGTGTCTCACACTTTCAGAGCTGACCATGCCCCATTCAGTCCAACAGAAATGGGTGGGAGGGTGTCCAGCAAGATCTGTGAGCAAGCACCCAGCTCTGCCAACACTTTCCATGGGTCCTGACTTCACAGAGGGAGCAGAGCCTGGCATTGGGCACTGCCAGAGGCGCTCAGCTCAGATGTGCTACTTGCTATACAGCAAAGCCACCCTTGCTTCCTCACATTTGCTGTGCAGAGGTCACGTTAGTGTGCAAGACCCTGCCATGTTCAAGACTCCAACCATCTCAGCCTGCCTCCCCCTGCAGCATCCTCTGCCCTCTCAAGACAGCCCAGAACCCTGTGCCAAGGATGGCAGGCAGTGAGGCACTCAGGCCTTGCAAAGTGCAGCACCTGCAGATCTATTAAACTTTGGCCCTGGGTCCATGCAGAGAGGTGGGATAAGCTCAGCATGCTGCAAACAATTACAGGGAGGTGGAGGAGAGACAAGCACTGCTCGGCTCTGTAGCAGTCAGCAAGCAGATGGCTCTCTCAGCTTGCTTCAAAACAGCTCCAAGGCACGAAGGAAGGCCAAAACCCATCCACTTTTCTGAGAGCTGGGCTCTGAAAACCTGTGCTTTATGCACTACTGTAGTATAAATCTTAGACTTGCTCACTTTCCCACTTCCAGACCCCTAAGCAGAGCTGAGGCAGGTACCTGCAGCCCCCTGGTACACAGATCCCAGCTAACACATCCCATCTGCAGCAGTGAATCAGCAAAATCCGTCAGTATTTCCCAGCAGGACTTTGGCACCTGCTCACAGAGTGAGTTGACAGCCGAACCTGTTATTCCCCACTGCAGTAATAATAAGCTTGCGTTTTCACAATGCTTTTCAGTGGAAAGTTTCCCAAAGCATTTCACAAACAGCATGAAGCACAGAAAAAGGGATTGTTCCTGCCAAAACCTGAAGCACAGCCATTCTGTTCTGGAAAACAGCAACTGCTAAATAACGGAGAGAAACAACACAGAGCTTTTTAGGAAGCAAAAACAAATGGCTGGAGGAGAGTAGAAAGACATCCTGGAAACTTAGCTACTATTAATTAAAAAAATAAAACCAACAAACTGCATATATGTCACTGTCTTGGCTTTAATTTTCATTTCAAAAGGCTTTCTTTTATTATTTGTGTGCCAGTCATAACCAGGCTCCTGATTCTTTGGAAGACAGAGATCCAATTTCTGCCTTTATTGAAAATAATCCCAATGTTGAAGAACATTTAGATCACTTAGATGTCCTCCAGTCAGCAGAACAGGCAGGGTCTGATAGAGGTACAGAAAGGAGTTGCTGGGGTAATTTCAGAAGCCATAGCAATTATCTTTGAGTGCTCACACAGTAAGAGGGAAATCTCAAAGGCACAGCAGGAACTGGGTCCAGGTTAAGGTCTCTGATGGTAGGTCTCCACATCAGAGCTGGGTGCCTAAATTTCCATGAGCGAAGATCCAGTCAGTGGGGGTGGGGAGCAGTGTGCCTCATTGCAAAGGAGACAGCATGGGCAGCCCAGATGAATTCCTCTCCAGATTATGCACTAGAGTTTAAACTTGGATAGCTTGTTCCAGTTTGGACTCCCTGGAGAGTGTTCAGATGAGGCTGACACAGGAGACACAGCCAGGGGTGCCCTTTTGGAGTGGCAGCAGGAGGGGAGGTCTAGACCTGTCAGGGGACATGGGACAGCCCTGTTTACCAAACTCCCTCCCACCTTGGATCCCTCCCACCTGCAATGGGAGTGCAGAAGCCTCATGCCCGCACAGATACCAAGGAGTGCACACCTACAGTTCTCTGCCTTTGGCTCAAACTGTCTTCTGGCCCTCAGAGCTGCTACAACCAGAAACAGAAGGACCTCAGAGCACTGTACATGAAAGGCCCTGTCAGCAGGAAATGGCAAGGAATATCCATACTTCAAAAGCTCATGTGTGCTTAACAGCTTAAGCTCCAAGTGGATAATCACAATGGTCTGACTTGGTGCCTACAGAACAGGGACACCGATGAGACACGGTGGAACAGAAACTGCTGAAAATACTGCTGGGTTTGCAAGCAGTGCCTTCAAATCTAGTAGAAAGCATTCAATCAGCCTATCATTATATATTTTCCAGTGAATTTAATTTCAATAGTATCTCACTGCACCTTGTAGGGATTGTTGCTTTTTTTTTCTCTTTTTAGGAAGAGATGTTGCACCTGGATCTGTAATATTCCAGGAAGAGCCATGTGAGAACACATATTGAATGCATTTTTGCATTTCCTAGAGATTATCAGATTATGGTTATCAAATCATGGGTTATGATTTAATTACTTTTCATTATCTGACCTGCAGAGGTTCTCGAATCTGAGAAACCTACTCCTCCAAAGACTCAACAGAAAAAATTGGTAAAAAATAGTATCCTCTGTAAGCATGTCTAGAAGCCCTTCTGAAAGAAATCCTTTGAACATCCCCTGTGCTACAAAAAGAACAAATTTTATTGTTAAAGAAAAAAAATCATTATTTTTCTGAAATAAAATTCCAAGTTCCATTCAGAGGCAGGAGCTCTATCCTGAAATGCAGAGGGGGGTACCCATACTTCTGTGTACGTTTTTCTTATTTAAACAAGACCTCGCCTTTAATACTGTACTAGATAAAGCACCTGGGAAAAGCTGTGTAATTACTGACAAAATGTCAAAGTACATTTCTGCAAAACAAAGAGATTTACAATGAAATGTGTTCTGTCTTTTATTTTAAATTCTTTATTAACATGTTCAAATATTTAAACTAATCCCAGGGAAGAAGGGGAACAGAGATTAGATACCAAATTAATTGATTGGCTTAAAACAAAGACTACACTGAAAAAAATCCCCATCACATGCTGCTTTGTATGTCTGCTTAACTTGTGTAAATAATTGCAGATGCATGTAACTGGCCTAAAACACTACCCACCAATAGCAACAGTGGAAGAGCAGGATCCCTCAGAGATACTGGTTTGAGATGACATCTCTTTTGCAAACTGCCTGTTTTTCATTTTGTAGAATCATACGAAGGTACGCTTATCTTAAATCTCAGGAGATCAGCTAATTTTAATCCATCCTCCTGTCCTCAGGCTGGAGTGAATATCCATTACTGAGAGATATGTGTCTTGTGTAGCCCTAAACCACTCCACAGTCAGTCTCAGTAGCCCCTGCCAATTCTTAACAATCATTACATTTAACCTAAATCTCTCATGTTGCAACTTAAGCTGATAATTTCTTGTCTTGCCCTTGGTCATGTTGAAGAAATGAGCAACATCCTACTTACAGCAAGTTTATACACATTTTAAGACATTCAAGATTCCTGTCTTTTCTTCAGTATTTTCAGGAAACAAATTACTCAGTCCTTCCCTCCTTCCCTTTCATCCATCCCTCCCTTTCAGCCATCCATCTCTCCACCCACCCACCCACGCACCCATGCTGAATTTCCCAGATGTCTCACAACTTTCTTTTCTGCTCTTTGTTTGCTCTGTAATGTATCTATCTTTCTTTACCTGAATCTCCCAGGCCTGGAAACAGCTGAGGTCTTGCCACAGTCAGGTAGAAAGCTATAATGGTCTCTTCTGTCATGTGCTAACAAGACACAGGACAGGGATTGTTGCAGAGAAGGAGCATCACTTGCTAATGCTTAGATCACTTATCAATAATTCAATTTGTTTTCATTTGCTATAGAATCTGCAGGTTTCTCCTTCAGGTGTGATATTTTTCATTGTCTTTTTTCAGTGCTATCTATCGATTTAAAGTAAGTTTGTTAACCAGCTATGTATCTCCTTTTCAAGGGCACCATTTAGCTCATGTCTCCCTAGTATTCTTGCAAGTGTAGCATGTAGAAATACAGGAAAAATGGTAAATTTGACATCTACTGCAGCTATTGTGCATTTGGCTTTGCCAGCCACCCTGCCAAAGAAAGCTATCAGGTGGCTTTCATGTGGTTCATTTTGAAGAGAGGGAGGATGGCTTGCCATTAATCCCCTACTTTTCCTCTATTCTAGCATCATGAAGTGCTCCAAAGGAAAACTATGTGTGTTGGCTTTAAGGGCACTCATGAACAATGGTGAAGAGCTGGGCTTGTTAACCCCTTGTTCTCAATCAGCAAGGTCGAGGGTCTTAATGCTGTTTTCCTACACCTAGGATAGACACTGCCACGTTGAGGCTCTGGGCTGCTTTGGAGGAGAGGCTGACTGTTGTTTTCCTTCAGAGACAGTCCATCATGCACTCCTAACTCCATGGTAACAGAAAGGTCAGGACTGGGCAAGGCACAGTGAGGTCAGACATCTTCCCATCTGTGTGCTAGCTGGAAGAAACATGGATGTCCATCTTTTTTCTCTCCGTTCAGTGTATGTCTGGCTGCTCACTCTGCATCTCTGGTGCTTCCCTTATAAATCCTTTGCTCACCTTGCAGGAACAGGCTGGTTCCTGCTTTGTGGCTGAAGGTGCCCACTGCTTAGCATCTAGATGCCTGAGATACTTTATAGTACTACAGAACTCTGCATAACACAAACACTTGTTTGACAATCTTGTGAGGCCCACTTCAAGTGCCTTGAAAAAATTAATTCTGGAAATAAAAAAGTGTAAAAAAACTTAATCTAGAAGCATAGGAATACAATGATGCTTTGGCAAAGAATCACACAAGCACATCTAGGAAAAGCAAAGTCCTAGGCAAGATTAATATTTGCACGTTGTGTACCTACTGTAATTTCAAATAGTTGACAGTGTTTTGACTCAGGAGGATTTTTGCAAAAGATACGGCTTTAAAAAGTGATCCATGTCTCTTTCTGCTGAGTTTGGAAGCCTTCGACCTTGTAAGAATATCAGAATTTGGATGTATGTGTATCTGAGATGGCAGCTATAATGAATATCAGGAAGCAGTTTTACATCTTTTGGGAGGGGTGGAAATGGTAAAATGAGTCTTTAGCTCAAGTGTTTAAGGAAAAGTGTAATTCCTTTATCACCTTCTCAAGGTCAGTGTAATCCCCAGAGTTTTCAGCTTAACCCATTAAATTTCAAATTAAGTTTTCTTTGATTTTGATTTTAAAATCCACTCTCTGAGGAAGAAAACATTCACCAAGTACTCAAAACTGGAGGCAAGCACTGAAGTAGACCTTTCTATTGCAGTCTCATAGGACTCAAATCTGTTTTCTATTAAATTCAAGCAAGAATTGAATCGTGGTCATACAAAATAAAGGGCTGTGAATTGTGGGTTTTTCAGTGTTGTCAAGCAGCTTGGCTTTAGCAGGCTCAAGGCAGTGTTTGCTTGCACTGTGGTGGTGAGGCATTAGATGGAAGAGCTGTGGTCTTGCTGCTCTAGCAGGGCAGGGGATTAGCCCACTCAGCCCATTAGACAGGAGATGTATATTTCAAATGAACTTTTCCATCACCTGCCTTCTTCCCCTCCCTTGAAGTAGATAGCCATTTAAGCATAAAAATAATGTAAGGGGGAGAGAAACATTATGATTTAACCCCTGGAGGCACATCCCATACGGTATAAAGTGCCTTGGCAGTCACTTAGACTAAATACCCACTAAAAACAGAACATGTGAATCCTCTCTTTGTGCTTTATTTTTCATTTCCAGTTAAAAACCTGATGGGATTCCACAGGCTGATAAATTTTAACGGATCCTTTTCACTGACTCCATAGGCTCAAGACAGAACAACCCATCCTATTCAGATGGCACACAACACCTTGACCTGGAGCCAGCAGGCAGTTGTTCTTTGTAGAGGGCCAGTGGGGTTTAGGATCGTACTTCCTGAGTGCTAGAGGTGATTTGCCTCTCCAGAGAGCCTGCAGAAGCAAAGACGTGATAGTGGGAGTGGTGCCTGGGATATGAGAGCCCAAAGTTCAGGGCCTCGCTTCA
>VYZP01075927.1:1044-13190 GCA_013400635.1 Hypocryptadius cinnamomeus
CAGAGCATTCTTGAGGCAGGAGAAACCAGTTCTGTTGCCAAGTCAAGAACTTCTGAGTGGGCTCAAAGAAACCCTGCTGTCTCCCTTCATCCCAGCTCATGTCCAGAGAGAACTATTTGTTTCCCAGTCTTGCTGCTTCTAGCAAAATACTGCATGTACTCATGTCTGAGAGTAAGAAAGGTTATTCAATATGGCTCTTGTGGTAAAATCAGAATTTTGTGCCATATATATATTATGTATGTGGCTTTGAACTCCTGCAAAATGTAATAATCAAATCATAATTCAGCAAATAATTTGAAAATTTAAGGACCATCTTAATTCTCTGCTTGCTAATGTGTTAAATGGGTGTTGCAGATGCCCTGGAAGCTCCATGTGCTGCGTTTCAGTCAAGGCAGAGCAGAAGTGAAACTCAGGCCTAAATTAGGTAAGTCATCACTGTTTAGGTTTTATGCAACGTTGTAGGTCTGCTTTAATGTTAAACTATATACTTACAAACCACTGCTCAAATACCCAAGGACTCAAATAATTATGCATATATTTTCAGATTAGTGTTTTAGGAAAACTGACATTTTTTATGTGCTTAAAATGGGATATCAGAAAATAAAAGTAGAAGAAAAATGGTTGTTAACTAGTCCAATAGTAAACAACTTGTAAGAATCATCTTTGATCATTTACCAGGCAGAAACTGAGGTAAAAATACAAAGCTAAGGACTTGCTACTAAGAACTTTTATATACACATATGCTTCAACTGTGATTATTGTCCAGCTAAAGTGAATTAAAACTCTTTGTCCCTAGAGTGAATTAATAAGAGTCCCTAGAGTCATTTAATATGACTGCTGTCACATTAGAGTGTTTCTGTTCAGTAATTTTTGTGGAATTTCTTGACAATATGATGGATTTTGTCACAAGTGAAGTGAATCTACCAAAATAATATATACTAAAATAATATTGTAGATGTAACTAGTTCAGACTAATGATGAATTAGTGAAGTTTATGAATGGATAGTCTTTAATTTGGTCATATCACCTTTTAATAAATTTATAACTCTTTTAATTCATTTCACTGTAAGTATGACTGCAGATAGAAATACATAGAAATCCAGAAAAGTATCAACAAGATCATGCTGCAACCAGCACTAATCTCAAAAGTTTAGACAATTTATCTGGGGGATTGTTATAGTCTGAGGCACTGCAGGATGGAATTCTTCTTGCTTCAGTGCTCTCAAAGATTAATGAAGGAAATCCCACTGCTTTAGAATTCTTGCTGTTTTCCTCCTCCTATGATGGTACTTACTTGTGAGCATGTAATAGGAGATAGGTTTGAATCACAGATCTGAACTTCAAAAATCTTTGTCTGGCTCAAAATTTAGTTTTACTTCTGTTGCACAAAAGAAAAGTCAAAGTCATAGTGTCTTGCAGCTTTGTCATAAAGGTGAAAAAGCTGAATTTAATGGAGGAGATTTTTTTCGAATGTGCCTGGAGTAATGTTTATTAATTTAAGAAGATTTTTAAAATTTAATTTAAGGTTTTTAAGGTAAAGGAAAACAGATATGATGAGTTCAGCTAGGTGACCATGTAATATCACATTGCTTTTCTCATCAAGGTATAATTCTCATTTTTGAAGAAACTTGTCCTTGTTTAATTATTTTAAAATTAATCCTTTTTTTGGAATTTATGCAGTCCTTAATGAATCACAGCAAGGAGCTGTACAGGATGTATCCCATGCTGCTTTACTAGGCTGCCATGATGCCCTTGTGGCCGTGTTGGTATTTTGGTCTTGTCCCTACCAACTCACACCTGATGCTGTGCCATTTCAGCATGGCAGCCTATGTGTTTTGTCACCCTTTACTGTTTAGGTAAATTTAGAAGTTTTTAGCATGTCCACAGGGTTTCATTGCTGCTTATTATTATGAGGTAATCCTGCAGCACATTCCAGCTTTCATGTGGCACAGGTTTGTGACAATTCTTTTCTGAAGAGAATAAAATTCATCAGATCAAATGAGATGTTGCAAGAGTGTGTGTTCTCAAAATGCCTGCTGGGATTAAGGGCTTAACTTGGATGTACAAAGTCTCTGTGCTCAAATGCTGGTACAAATGAATCCTAAACTCCTTATTCTACTGTTTTTTCAAAGCTAAAGGAGCTTGCTGCCATGGGTATCCATCTTATTTGAGCTACTTTGGAACAGAAACTTAAATACCAATAAATACACATACAAATTTTAATAAAGTATGTCATACAAATATATCAATTGCAAAGAAAGTGGAGTCCTGCAATTCATGGAGCAACAGAATGTTTGCTGTATCTTCTTTTAATTGTACACTCAAGAGTGTGTTATAATTACAGTAAAGATGCAAGAGCTTGTCACTCCGAAGTACTTATGTTTATGTAAACCAAATGGTAGTTAAACTATATTTATTATTTAATTTCTAATCTATGAACAAATGTAATGCCATTTGGAGATCATTGATGTTTTCTCACCTTAGTCAGAAAATAGTTGTTAGTGTATAAAGGGAATACTTGACAATAAGGAAAATATTTCTTGGCACTCTTGATTTTCTCTTCAGCATTTGAGGATAACCTAGATCGGGGATTTGGAACAAAACGTGTATGTTTCACATGCATTACCCTGTAGGTTGGTAGTGTGAAAAATTGATTGAATGCTGTCCAGTATTCTATATCACAAGAGTAAAAGTGTATCCTGTGCAGTATTTTCTACAAAAGCTGGATGAAATGTCCATAGATTGCTTGCCACATTGTGAAGCATGTTTGAAACTTCTGTTCTTTGATGATTGCCTCCATAAGGGGGTCAAACAACTCCAGCTTTGCTGAGCAGCCGTGTCCTTGGTAAACAGTGATTCTTCTAAGCAACAGATTCTCTATTGATAAGTAGCTGCTTACAGGAGCTGTAGTTTTTTTGCAGAGGAAACCATATAACCTTAGGAGTGGTGGAGGCTGAAACACTAGCGATGTACGAGAGGATATGGCACTGTATAGACTTGACACTTGACTTTACAGGCTGTGGATTAAAAAAACCCAGAAGCAGCAGAACAGGTTGAAATTTGAGAAAGAACAAAAGTTTTATGAGTTTCAAAATTAAAATCTTCATATGAAATTGTTTTACATGTGGTGCACCAGAGATGAAACTTCTACAATTTTTATTCTGTAGTTGAACAAATTTGTTCTCTGTTTGGGGACCAAAGTTCTCTCTAAGGCTTATACAACTCTTCACTTCTCTCATCCTGTGCAAATACTGATCAGATTAAGTCTTTTTGGAAGAACATCCTCTCTCATTCAAAAAACAAGTATAAAGGAGGAGTTACAATTTTATCATGCCCAAGTGGAGTAATGGAGAATGAAAGTGCATGTCATGGGCAACCAAAGCTCTTGCAAGTATCTTAGAAGCCTTAATGTAGTATTTCCAGGAACACCTATTTGGATAAAGGTAGAGTCACAATAAGAGTTCACAGTTGTTGACAATGCTCATATGAAGTCATAGTTCTTGTATTTTGTCTTAAACACTTTTTCCATCCAGTGGCAGGCTTTGGATGATACTGGCATTTAGGCAGTTGAACTGAAGAATAGGAGAAAAATAACTGTGCTATTTAATGGCACAAATATTGAAAACCAGAGAAAATTTGAGATGGATCTTCTAATAAAAAATAAGAAAATCAAATCAATTTGCTGCATTAACAGTAAGGAAGAGGAGTGAAAGAAGAAACCTCAAGTCAATATAATTTGATTGTGTTGGTCATCTTCTATTTTTCCATGCTGTGGGAGTTATTAGTGCCTGCAAATGTTCAGCCCAATGAGCAGTGTGCATCTCAGCCTGGTTTTGGAGCTGCAATCTGTACTGATTTAAAAAGTGAGAAGCAAGAAACCCAAACAGTAGACTGGGGAGCAGCTGTTGTTGTAAGGGGAAAGATGGTGGAAGTTGGAAGAGAGCAAATTAATAATGAAGTGGAAAACAATTATACATGTGTATTAAAATGTTTTAGTCATGGCCTTCTCAGGAACTGGATGTTTTCTGAGCAGAAAGAAAAGGATGGATTAGATGAAAAATCCTACCTAGGTCTAGGAGTCACAGCCATATGAACAGAGCTGTTATCCCTGACTGGGGACAATTCTGCTCTGTCGAGATTGTACAGAGAGGCAATGTTGCTGACCTAGAATGAACTATTTTCCCCTTTTTTCTTTTGGCCAATGGGCTGACAAGACAGTTATTTCCACACCTCTAACTACAATCCACAGAACGTATATTTTTCAGAAAGCTACTGCCTCAGCCTCCAATTCTCTTTTGGGCTTAACCTTTCAAAGCAAAATTGCCACTTGTTTGTTCTCTCAAGGCTTTTAAGTTGTTCAACAAAGTATGAAATGTCTGCAAAGTAGTAATGAATAAGTGATCCTTTTGGCTTTTACTTAATCTGCTGGCATCGAGAAATTTTGGTTCCTGTGTAATTGCTGTGCATAATTAAAAATATGAGGGTATACTGCTTTTTTCAGTTTCTCTGCTTTAGAGCTAGTTTCCTTGATGTGGCTGTACTGTGGACTGGATGCTTTGGTTGGTGGGGCCAGGATGCTGCTGGAATAGCTTGTTTTCTGAAGTAGACAGTAAATCTAATTCTCTAATGTCCAAGTTGCATGTTCAGCCAGTCCTTGATGCAAGTCAGCCCAAAATTAGTTTTCCTTGTAGACAGTAAAGTTGTCAGCAGAACAAAGGGGCATTTTGTGTTTGCTTCCCAGGCTGAGCACTGAGGAGGAGGCAGGGACAGAGACCAGTGTGGTGACTTTGCTTTGCACAGGCATTTGTGGCTGAAAAGGTCCTTATGGGGCCGGAGAGGCAGCTGTGGCAGGTATAGCATTTCAGCACACTACAGATGCTTCCTTTAAGAGCTCTATTCTTTGTTTTAATTATTCTAGAGCACTGTCAGAAATAATTAGTATTAAAAGGTCCGTAGCAGTTTCCACTTAATTAGTTCTGTAAACAATTTTTTTAGAGAGAGTCCCACAGGGATATTTTTCCACACACAAATAGGAATAAGAAGTGGCTCCAGTGTAGAGTGAAGCTCCCTGCAGACCTTGCAGAGAACTGGAAGCAAGGCAGGGCTGGCTGTGCCCACTGCTACTCTGGGCCCACAGCTGAGCTGGAGCTGTATGCCAGGCTCTGCCTCTGGGCAGTGCTCCAGCCTCACCACGCTCAACCAGAGCTCCCCTGTCACTGCACGTCTGCTGGGGGCTTCAGCAGTCCCTGTGGCTCCTGGAGCTCCCAGGTCACTTACAGCACATCTCTGTGCCTCAGGTAGCATTCTCAAAACTCATTGTGTGTGTAAGGGCAGGACTCAGGTACTGTTGGTATTTAGGATAGTTGGAGGGGCTTATAGACAGTTCTTTTAATGCTGAATTTTTTCAATGCATATGGGGAAAAAAGGCAACTGAAACTTTGAATGGGTATAGAAATGGTTTGGATCCCTAAGTGGAATGGATATGTTTTATCTTAATTTCTGTGGTACTGTGTCTATCAATGCTATTAATACCCCTCTGTATAGACTGGCATTTTTGTATAATTTTGGTGCAAATTTGCCTTTGCATGGAATTTGGATGAGGCATATTGAAACCAGAAATTTATGGATAAGTAAATGGGCTGTTTTTTCTGATAACAGATGCTGACTTGTGCCAAGTTATTAGCACTGACGTGCCTTCTACTGTGGAAATCCTCAACTCTATTTAAACATGGGGCTACTGAAGTGCTACTGCCTTATCTGAGTAGTGCAGATTTAGCCAGAAGAACAGTGATATGCTTCTTGGTCAAGCAGGCCTTTTCCTTTTTTCTTTTTCTTTAGAAAGGTCTTTCTTTTTGAAATTTAGGAGGTTTATTTTGTGAACATTGATAACCAGAGAAGGTTTGCTCCATCAGTTACGTGCAGACATGGGATGGGATGTTGTACTTTCATGGAACAGCTCATTGCAATCCATGGTTCTGCTCTCATTGCAAAATCTAGGACTCACATCTAGAGAGAGTAGGCCTGTTGATATCTCAAAAACCATGGTTCAGCCGAATCCAAGTCCTGAATTCTGTGATTCAGCTGCTCCTGTCTGATGTGCTCTCTTTACTGCCTTCCTCTATCTCCCTCGGGAACTGCCACCTCTCCCAGTGTGTCCCATGAATGACCAGGCAGCTGTTTTCAGCAAGTTGGTTCCTGTATTCCTTCACAGGTCTTACCTGAATTTCCTGCCTTTAGTGCGTGCTGTATTCTCCAAGCCAAACCATGGACTTTGTTTACTGTTGAGGACGTGCAGTACCATAGCAGTTTTTCACCCAGAGAGTGGTTGGGCATTGGAACAGGCTCCCCAGGGTGCTCACAGCACCAAGGCTGACAGAGTTCAGGAAGTGTTTGGACAATGCTCTCAGGCCCATGGTGTGACTCTTAGGGTGCCCTGCTTAGGGCCAGGAGTTGGATTTGACGGCCCTGGTGTGTCCCTTCCAACTCAGCATATTCTATGATTGTATGGTCTGATTTGCAATCTGTGTGCTGGTGTTCATCTCCTCTGTGCCATGGTGGTGGGGAGCTTGGCTCCGAGCTCATACAGAAAGCAAAGGGAGCACAGAGAGCTAAAGGACATTTTTGCTGCCAGCCCTAAATAGCTTAGCTTGATATGGAGAAGGATTTCAGAGCTGAGGGTCAGGGAACCTGTTCTAAATGCAGTGGAGCTCATCTTTTGCACTCACTGTGGCAGTAACAGCTCCTTCTGTGTGCTCTGCTGCATCTGAACATTTCTAGGAAAAGGAGCAGTTTTGCATGCATTACTCCTCGCCTGCTCTTCCTCCTGTCTGCTACAGCACAGGTGCACCCATATGTGCAGAGCTCCTGTGTTCCTGGAAAATGTCAGTCACACAGAAGCTCTGAGTGTCCCACCTATTTTACCAGCAGAGCCACATTCTGCCTGCAACCTGGAAAATGTTAGAAGAGTTCAGGACTATCACAGAATATTATTTCCTCAGTAATAAATTGATACTTTGGATCATCCAGGCAGGCAAAGCTCAGCAACGGAGGCTTTTAAAACTTCCCTTACATATAAAAGAAAAATGCAGAACCATTCACATTTAAAAAAAGAAAAAAAAATGGACAGTTAAATACGTATCTGCTAAATACTGCACTGCTCCTATAATTTAAATGGTTAAAAGGTATCTGAACTGCTTAGATGGTTTAGCAGCCTTTAGATACCTCTCCATTTTTGCATGTCAGGCCCTTAGTCACCCACCTCATTGCCCATTCCATTTCTAGTTCCTTAGAAACAGATATAATAGCCTTTCTATGCCTACAGAGAAGCTGTAAGAAAAAATACATCAAAATGTTGTGCAGTTATTCTTCAGCAACTTCACAAGCATTTCACTCTCTGAGCATTTTTTGGAGCCTGACAATTATTAGTTGTACTGTGGTGCTCTTCTTGGCCTTATTGAAAGCTAAGAGTTCCTAATAGTATGCCTTGAACAGAGACTGCTACAACTTTTTCAACACAAACAGCACATCCCACCCCATGCCAGATCTAGCATAAAGTTGTTGCTGTTCATATTTATTGTTGTGCTGACAAAGGACGTGCTGTACTTTGAAGGCATTCTTGTTTTCAGTTTTTCATGGTAGGATGCACTTCTATATATAAAGTATTGTATTTATGCTGTTATCTTCCATTGCTTATGTGTGATGGATGATAAAGCTCTGCACATGCAGTGCTGTTTGTTTTGGTTTTGATATGAAACTGCAATTTGCTTGCAAAAATTGCTTCTATTTCTGTGTTTTTAATTACATCTGTGATGTCAAAAGAGAATCCTGTCAAATGTCTCAACCTGCTTTGTAGACCAAAAGCTAGTGGAAAACTGTTTATGTACTTGAAAAATAAGATGTAAAATATACTTGAAAGGTGATAAATTGTTGGGTTGCCTAAACAGATATTCCTGAGCTTTTGCCATTTGATCCTTCCACATAACAAACTGTTGTAATTCTGTCTTCAAAAAAATTTTTCAAAGATTTCCAGGAGTGGCTCTGTTCAAAGAAGTAACATGTAAACTTCATTGTAGGTGTTTGATATTAAAAAAAACCAAACAAGGAGGTAAACAAACAAAGTTCCCATCAACCAAATCCCTAAGTTAATTTTCACTTTTCTTAATACTCAAACAAGGTAGCTGACTGGTAGTTTTCTGTCTATTTCACCTGGCACTCTCTGATAACCATGAAGAGGAAGTAATTTTTTGTATCAGTGGAACAGTCAACCCTCCGGAAGATATGATCAATTGAGTGGGAAACAATTACCTATGAAGTTAATAACATTATAAATTATGCAATAATTCTGCAAGGCAGAGTGACATGTGGATGTTGCTAAAGAAATGAAATATTTACTTAGGTATGCAAAAACCTGGTTATTTCAGAAGCTCACCTCAGACTCTAATAATTACAATGCTCTTCATATCAAACTTATCTGGAAAGTAGTGCTGGGGACCGAAGATTTTCTTCCTGAAAAAAAACCAAAACATTTTCTCTAGTCTGTGTAAAGCACTAAATAAATGTAGAATCATAGGGAGTTAGGAAAATTTTAAGATAAGGTAATTTTGAAAAAAAAAAGCTTCAAACTTTCCTATTTGTCTGGATTTATTGGCTTAGATCAAATGCACAGCAGAACTGGTGAGAACAGAATCAAATACACTTGTACACAGTATTAAGGAAACTGTACATTTGTTTAATTACTGCATCTATCAGCATTGCAAGTTACAGTCTGATTTTGCCAGCTTCTGCAAAATGCTCTATGTTGCCTCTGTTGGTAGCTGTTCACCTCTGTAGTTCCACCCATGATGATATTTCAAAGCTCTGATGAAATAAATTAATGTATAATGCCAGGTGAGTAATGCAGAAGACTTTCAGAAAAAGTTCAATTTGTGAAATGGAGTGTTTATATTTGTTGTGTTTCTTAATTAGTTTTTCAGTGAATGAGTGGGTTTCAGCCCTCCTGTCTTGAGAACAGAAGCTTCACAGGACCCAACTACCAAAATGCTCTGTCTTGTGAGGCTAAATAGGCAGTCTCAAGTCATGATGTAAATTAATAGAAGAGGCACAAAGGTCAAGTCTACACACTTGAAAATTATCTGTAATCTGTGTACATCAAGTGGACAAAGAAGCTGCTGGAGTTTTCCCATTGAAGAAAGCTCTGAGGAAGCATCTGTGGGTTTTATGTTTGTTGCTGTGTAACTGATGAAAATGTTCCATTTTACTTTCTACTCATGCAGCCATTGCCAGCTATAATGAATAATAAACATATGACAAATGTCACTGACTTACATACAAACATTTGTGTTTTTAAGATAAAGTACAAGCCAGAGTAATTACAAAATCAAGGCTGTTTTATAGAAATATATATATTTATTTATATGCACACACAAAAATCACAAATACCCTAAAACCAAGACTGAGATTTCCCTAGTAGTCTGAACTACTTACAAGCTGATCAAATATCCTGGGAACAGTCTTGAAAACAGTCAAGGATGCTGTTTACTGCTTATGTAAATCATGTTGCCTATCTAGGGGAAAAAAAACCCAAAACACCATGCCTCTTGAGATTTTGTTTTATTACTAAAATTGTCCTGAGTGGTGTTCTGACAAATGAATATTGCTATGCAGGAAGGACTTCACACACGTCAGCGTTAGCCTCTTGGTAAAACTTTTAAACTCTAGTAACTCTTACTTACATATCATTCTTTTACATCTTTCTTGAAACTTCTCTGCGCTAGTATTGAAATCTGTTCTGTCCTGTTGAACTGGGCCTAATCTATTTGACCATTGAAATTTGTACCAGTTGCCCAGATAGGAAGAAACTGGTGAACTGCACAGCATGAAGCCAATGATATCAATGAGACAAAACTCCATTTTTCATCAGAAGAAGGATTAAAATGCGCAAGATTATTGCCTGGCCCCTCCCTCACCTGCAAAGGTGAAGTAAAACAGATGTCCCAATAGTTGTGGTTTGTAGGGCAGAAAATCACAATCTGCTGAAATGTGCAGGTAGAGGTGTGTGTAGGGAATACAAGGGCAGCCAGACCCTTTTGTTTGTCTCTACTGGGCTCCAATCATCTCCAAGCTGGAGGAGGTCAGTGTTGTGAAAAAACCCCTGTGTTTAGTATCATTGCATATTTTTTAATTCCTGCTTTGCTTCTGGGAATATTTTATTGCACTAGCTTGAAATACCTCTTCTGACAGTAGTATATACGTTGTACAAGGGATTTTTTTTTTGTTTACTGCGAGGATAGGCAGTGAAATGTTTCTGGGGTCTTTTTAGTGCTGTGTAAAGATGAGGATCATATAAACCACTGCTGCTGATATTCTCTTGATAGAATAAATGCAGAGAGGTTCCTTTTTGTCTGCTGACAGCCTTCTAAACTTTGGTAAGCTGTTCTCTCTAAAGCTGAAACGGAGCTGCCAGAAACATAGATATAGACAAGAGGCAGTTACAGGTTTGCACAATGTGCTGAGACTCATTAGAAGACTTGTTTGTTGCTTTGTTTTTAATGTGTTTTTGAGTCTGTTTTTACTCTGTTGAATAAAACATATATCTTCATTATATCTACACTGAATTTATTGTTTAAATATGATAATTGGATGTCAGATCTTTTGCAGAATTTCTGAATCAAAACAGTTTAGTGAATAAAAAGAAGATGTTAAATATGTTTTCTCAGTTGCCAATTTATGCTGATATCAAGGCGAGAAAACCCTCAAAAATCTAGTTTTTCTGCCGGATGTGATATGAATTCCAATTTCACATATTTGTATGTATATAGCATGTCTTCTAGCTGCTGGCAGGAAAATTTAAATGTAAATGTGTGATGAAGAAATACAGGAAATTGGATGCAGAAATTGTGTACATAGTTTTCAGAGCAATTGCCCTTCTACCAGCAATTAATTGGATGCTGAGCTCCTTAATTATTAAAAAAAAAGCTTTGGCTGTACTGAGAGTTGTTAAATTAGTGTTCCCCACATTGATCCTTTCACTGATGTAAAGAATGTATTATGAAAAAAGCCTGAGGGATTTAGTCACACATATTTTTAAGTCAATGGTGGTGTGACTGTATTGACCTCAACATGGGGACATGTTGCCATGAGTTTCAGGACAGAAGGAACATAGCAAACATGCAGAGATGGCACTTGGTTTAAAATCAAAGCCCTAGAACTGAAGTATATTCACTTCCATGAAAAATATAGTGCTTGGCCTTGCTTCAGAGGAAACAGCCTTTCTGCAGTGGAATATTCTTGTGGCCTCTCAGAATGAGTTTGTCATGTTGAGACATCCTGGATCATGATCCACTGATTTACTACACTTCCTACTTATTTATGCAAGTTGTGGTTACCATCAGCAGCATATTCATTAGTTCTTTGCTTAGATTGCACTGAATGACAAGGTCCTTCATTTTAAGGTTTTAGCTATTGGTTATTGGAATATCTGCAGCTAATCCACGTGGTGAAGGAGAAAGAAATGCATTGCTTTTGGTAGGTTATGTGGCAGCCTTCATTCTCTTTAAACTTGACTAATGTGAAAAAAGGGCTTTGAATATGAACTTTAGGACATGGCTTTATGTTGGTTTCTTGAAAGTAGGGGGTGCTTATTTGGGAGTTGGTTTTTTATCCAAAGAAGATAAATGAGACAGTGTGGCAGTTTTTGCCATCAGGAGGGTGAGTATAAAATTTGCTTTCTTGTAATGCCAGGATCAGCAGTTTTGCTTGTTTTGGGTAAGCAGCTAATTTAATAGTCGGCAGGGAGATGGCATGTGCAGCTACATGTTCATTTTAATTGTAAAGCCAAATTAATTACGATAAGAAAAACTTGCATGCGACTAAGAAGCATACTGCATATTGATGGTACTTTGAGAATTTTCCCTATAGAAAATAAATGAGCACAGCAGCTAGTATATCATATTGTAAATAATTTAAGGTATAATTTGTGAAACACATTCACATAAATTGTTCTTTTAAATTAGCATGTATGAAAAGCATTAATTTTACTATCCATGAGGGAAAAATATGCAAAAATATGATATTTGATACTTTTTGTATAGATTGAATCTTCATTTGTTTTGTTTCTCAGATTTTTATGTACATTGTGAAGAACTTAT
>VYZP01075930.1:11752-25455 GCA_013400635.1 Hypocryptadius cinnamomeus
ACTAACTGCCCCCCCTGGCCCCACAATAAAAAAAAAAAAAAAAATCCTTGTAACTTCATTCCAGTTGCAAAATAACAATACCCCAAACACAGAACAAGTCTCCTGGACAAGAGTAGAAACATGACAGGAAAACACAGAAACCCCAGCACAGCTCGTTCTGCCACATCAGAGCCACACCAATCACATCTCCCTGCTGTTTAAATTACAGAGCTTCATCCACACCTAAGGAAAAAAAAAAGAAAACAAGAAGCCAGCACATGCACAGCAGCTGGTTTGATAATTCTCAGCCATTTCCCTGATAATTAGAGGTTTTAGATGCTCTAACAAGGGGACCACCGGTTCCACCCACGGGGCAAAGTTCAGGAGGAGAAGCTGGAGGAAAGTGAACAAAAAAAAAAAAGTGCAGTGAATTAAAATTCAGCAGCTCATCATCTCCGTGGGAACACCCAAGTACACAAGACAACAGCTTCCCTTAATTAAAAAAAGACTCATCTCAATCTGTTTTCAACAGTATTTTTTTTCTTCTTCTTCTTTTTAGGAAAGGCATTTGAAATTTTTTGATAGAAATTCACAGCTGCTTGTCCAAAGCTACCTGTTTCCACACCTCCAATTATTCAGAGTTAAGAAGGGCAAAACAGGGTCATAGGAACCCAAATTCTCACCCATCTGCACCCTGAATATGCAGGTCCAGTGCTCTTGGAGGAGGGAGTGGAAGGAAAGGGAAGTCAAACATCCACCTGCTCTTCCCAACCCTGTCATACCCCAAAGGGTATCCCAGTGAACCCAGCCTGGCCACCATCCTAAACCTGAATTTCACAGATGTTTTTTAAGCTGAATTTAGCTCAGCAAGCTGCCCAGCTGTGTTTCAGGGGCCAGGGAGAGTTATTTATTTAAAATATTCTTAGCTTTTCTCCTGGTTTTTTGGGGTTTTTTTTGTTGCCCACTCCAGGAGCATTCCCAAGGTTGCCTGATTTGTGAAATACTCAGTGCCAGGGAAGGATCAGCTCAGGCAGAGATGGGGGCACAGGGATGAGCTCAAACAGATGGCACAACAGACCCTGGGTCAGCTGCTGAGCTCCTCGGTGTGGAAGACAAAGCTTTGTGCAGGAGAGAGAGAGAAAAGCCATGGCAGAAATAACTCCAGTGTCCCCAGCACAGGTGTCTACCCATGACCTTGGGTAGACACTCAGGGCTGAACTGAACACAGAAATGATCCCACACAGGGATCCTGCTGGGAGCAGGGACCAAGGGGACAATGACACTGTGACACCAGCCCAGACCCTGACAAGTTCAAGGCTTCAGAGTTTCCCTTGAGCAAAAGTCCGTCCCTTCCCCGGGAAGGATTCATTTCTTCACCACACTGGAGCTGTTTATTAAAGCACAAACAGCCCAGCCATGGAAATAAAAGGAGCTGGAAAGCTTCCTGGAAGGCAGCACATTTCCTGGTGGTCCCACAGAACACAGCCCTCGCTCAGCCAAGGATTCCCAGGAGAAAACAGGGGGATGCACTAATTAGAAAGATCATTGAATAACAAAAGATTTGTGTTGGAAGGGATTTAAGGATCATCCCATGGGCTGGGAGATGTTCCATGAGCTCCAAGCACATCCAACCTGGCTTTGAAGCACCTCCAAACTGGAGGCAGCACCCCAGCTTTAAACTTTGAATAATTTCTTCAACTCCTGAAGCTCCCAAGTCCCTCCCTCCTGGGCTGGGGGAAAAAAAGGAGGCACAGCTTCCCACTGAAAGCACCAACCCTGCAGTACCAAACTGTGGCAAAGGAAAAATAAAACACTACAAACCCCTTTAAAGCATCTTGAGTGTCCACTCCACAAGAGGCTGCAGCAAAACTCTTCATTAGTCATGGCAAACTTGAAAGGAGTTAAAGGAACCAATGAGTAATGCAACACTATAAAAAGATAACAACCTCAATAAGAGCAGAATCAAACCCCAGCTCGAAACCTCCATGCAAACAAAGCTACAGAACCAGGGAGGGCTCGAGCCAAGGTGATACAGCCCAGAAATTCCATCTGCACAAGTGCATTTGGAGCATTCCAGCCATCCAGAGCAGCTTGGAAATGGTGGGATCCTAGCCCTGGCATATGCACTAAAGCACGGAGACAACCATCATCTCCCTCATCTTGGCAATCCCTGCCAGGAATTGCCACTCCAGGAAGGAGCAGGTGAGGGCTAGTGGCTCCATCAAGCATATGTGACAGCTCTAAAAGCTGCATTTATGCAAGCAAATGGAGCAGAGCAGCTGCACTGCATTAACACCAGTGCCTGCAAATGGGACTCGGGTATTTTTGTGACTAGAAATCTGCTCAAGGAGAAAAGTGCTCCGAGTTCTGCGTTCAGAGCAGCATTTCCAGCTCCTGGAGCATCATCCCATGCTAATCTGCCACGTTCCAGCAGCACAGGCTGGTCCATGCTTCACAGGTGGAGAAAAATGAGGAGTGAAAGTGTCCCTCACCAAAAACCCAGCCCGGAGAGGAGAACAACTCCAACCACTGTAATTCCCAGCAGACAACTAAAAACACACAAACTCCACCCATGACCTCAGCTAAGGGCTATAAAGGATTTATTCAGTGTTTGCTCATCCAACTCAGGATTTCTGACCTGTTGCTCAAAGTCCCCAGCAAGAGAATCTCCACCTCCACCTTCCCAGGCTAATGGAAAATGAATTTCTGGTTCTTGTGGCCCTCAAGACGAGGTTAAAGCCGCACGTTGCCAAAAACTGAATGGACAAAACGACTCTAACTTATATTTTTTACCACCACCCATTTCTTAAGCCACTTTCCTATTCCTGAAGGGTACCTGTGGATAGGAACTTGGGCAATCCTTCCAACTCTGCAGGATTTTCCTCTTGACATGATGATATTCCCAGAGACCAGAGAGCCATGGAGTAAATTCTTATATAATATGATAATTGACTTGGTCTCTGAGGATAAGCATGTCAAGATCCTAAAAATCATTTTTTTCCTTACCAATGCAATGAAGATGTGATTGAAAGTGTCGTGTTCTGGGTCTATGAGCAATATTCTCATAACTCATCATCTAAAACAAATTGTTCTTTCATTTGTACAAGTTAGAGGAGATTCCCAGTCAGACAAGCTGAAGGCAGGAGTTTAAACAGATTCTGCATGGCAGCAGGAATATTAATTTCCCTCCCCCCTGTTATGAATGTTAAATCACAGTTTCTCACCTAGGGTTAATTAATCTTTCCAAAGGTGCTCCAGCCTGCCAAACACACACCAGGAAGATCCTTCACACCAGGAAAGCCCCACCACAACTCAGAGCTCTGCTGCACGACCCGGCAGGGAAGGAATAATTGAATGTGCAGAACTGCACCACGAGCCTCTTTCTTTGGAGGGAAACCACAATTACTCCAGATCACGGGGTGGGTGTGGGAGAGGAGCTCGTTTGGTGCTGGGGATCACTGGGATGAGCTGCCAGCTCCTGGCTGGGGTAGAGCAGGACTGGGAGGACCTAAGGAGGTGTGGATCCATGCTGTGTCCATCCCCCCTGCTCCAGCTCACCTTGGTGTGTCCTGCACGGGAACCTCCCGCACCTGGGCGCTGCCAGCCCCCGCAGGGAGCTGGAGCAGCTTCCCTGGAACACAAAAAGGGCTCCAGCAGAAGGATTACACAAGTCCTGTCACCAGCACGACTCGGCCGCGATTACCTGATTACAGAGCCATTTACATAACAGACACCATTAGCACAGAAAGCTTTTGGCTTCTCCTTCCCCACCTCTATTGCCATAAAACACCATTCACTCCCATAATTGAACCTCCAGCAACAAAGGACCTCTAATGAACAGAGCAATTGCTGGGGGAGCTCAGACCCTAAATCCAGGCAGACAGCAGCTCCTGGACCGAGTTCAAACACATCCCCTGCTTAAATTCTTGTCTAGGGCCACTTAAAAACCCTGAAGTATTAAAGCATTAAAGGTACTTGGGAGAGAACAAGGATGGTGTGCGGGCTGAGCAGGCTCCAAAGAGGAGGAGATGATGCTAATTATCCAGCTGGTAAAATGGAATCACTGGGGGGAAGAAATGAGCAGCCAAGCCGGTTCCTGGTGCAAGAGCAGCTCTGTTTAACCAGGGGTAGGGCACCCGCCCGAGAGGAGCAGAGTTACATCAGGGTGGTGACAGGCAATCCATGAACACTCAATTAACACTTACAATATTACTAACATAAGCAAAACATGTTTTTGCAAACGGTAATCTCTCCCTTGTACTGATACAGCCCTAATTTAATTTTCTTCAGCACACCAGCATCAAGCATGGAAAGAATGAGGAGCCACCCTCTGAAAGGGTCTATCCTTCAACTCTGCAGAGAGCTGAGTCAAAGGGGGGATGGAGACAGGGCAAGGCTGGCATTCCCACCTGGAATCACTTTCCATGTGGAGAAGGGGAGGCAGCACTGGCCAAACCTCCCCATCCCAATCCCTGCTGAAGCTGGGTTTGTTTCCAGCTTCCCTTTCTCGCCTCTGCTCCTTTCCCTCTCTGCAGCTTTAAGGTTGGTGAGGTAAGAGGTGAAAGTAACCTTCCAGAGCCCCGTGCCCTAATTAACATGCCAGCCACCCACTGAACGTAATGATGCCTCTTAATCTCTCTCCCTGGGTGTGCTGAGCTCCTCTGGGAGGTGGCAGAGGGGATTTGTGGCTGCAGCATCCTCCGTGTCTGTGCAGCAGGCTCGGGGGGTTGCTGGATCTCATGGGACAGCAGGAAGAAAGTGGGTTTGGGGACAGCAGAACCCTTCAGACACCCTGAACACATCCAAACAGGCCTGTTCCAGCCCTAAAAGCAGTGGGAGAAAGGGATTTTTTAACTGAATAAACCCTACACATGGGCTCAGCTGTCAGCAGCCCAAAGCCCTGATGGATTTTACATCCCTGCTCTCCCCCACATCAGAAAAAAACCCTAAAAATTCATAACATAACTGAAAGATTTGAAGGGCAATAATGACCATTTTGAAAATCTTGTTTGAGTTGTGATTGACTCATGCTGAGCTTTTCCCACTCCAAACCTGCAGTTGACCTAAAAGAACGCTGGCAAGATGTATCATTTCAATTTAAAGAACAGCAAATGTACCAAGTCCTGGGTAATTTGCTCCTGTGCTTAAATATAAAGCTGTACAAAAATAAAACATGGCTTTTTCTTGTCTGGATTTATCCAGCTTGAGCACCCAGCCACAGAACCATGGCCTGCCTCCCAACCTTTGCCTAGCAGAACTCTCTTCCCCTGCTTAAGTACTCCTGGACAATAATCAAATCACTCCCTTTTGTGAGGAGAAGAAGACTGGGCTTCAGTCTCTCTCTTTCCAGCCTGTTTTACAGCCCTCACATCATCCCCGTGGCTCTCCCCTTATCTCCCTCCAGTTTGCCAACATCATTTTTAAGGTATAGATACCAGGGCTGCACACAATGCTCTTCCTGCTTGTATTCATTATTTCTCTGCTTAGACAGCCTGAGATAGCATTAGCACTCCTGAGGATTCACAGCACAGCACAAGACCAGCCAGTTATTGATAAGATAATGAAATTAAGCTCCTGCTTCTCACCTTGATGTGGCAGCTCCCGGGGGTTCCTCTCGCCAAGTGTGGGTTTTACTCCCCGCTCTCGTTAGCGTGGATTAGTAAATTATCACAGGGGCTGCCTGTGCACTCAGCCTTTCCCTCTGTAACCACAGGGAACTGGCTAAACCCCACGCCCTCACACCCATCCGTGTGGGAACATGGAAAAGCTCGGCTCAGAGCTGCTGCAGACACCCCAAAATCCAATGGTTGCTCTCAGAACTCCAGGCTGGAGGAGGGGAGTCACTGCCCAGCACAGCCACAGTCCCCTGCCTTTGTGTTACTGCAGCAGAGCCCCGTCCTGGGAGCCAGACAAGCTCCAGCACCTCAATCCCAGCACTGCCAGGACATCCCTGCTCCTGCCAGGACCAAACCTACCCCACCAGGACCACGGCATTCCCACCAGGGCATCTCCCATGACACAGCACAGCTCATGCCAGACCCTTCTTCCCAAGCCATGCTCCCCCTTCCCTGACTCCAACAGGATTTTGGGAGCTGGGAAAGCCCCTGGCCCCACTCCCCCCAGCCCCGAGGTGCCTTTTGGGCAGCGCTGCCAGCACGTTGCAGGCTGACAGATGCCAGATGGAAACTGCAAACTCATCCAGGATCTGCACCCAGGGGTTTGCTCCCAGCACCTTCCCCTCTTCCCTACCCCCAGCCCCAGCAGTTGGGAGTTCATATGGCTGGATTTTCTCACCCACAGTCAGGGGGGGAAAAAAAATTGTCATAGAAAATGTGCGAGCACTGACATCTTAAGACAAAAAAAGATGCAGATTTCTCAACTGTTCACAGCACATTATGGAAATACATTCTCAGGGACTATTAAATATGGGATTATTGACTAGATGAGCAGCAGCTCAATGGACTGGCTTGCAAATATGTCTTTAGACAATTCTTAAAATGCAGATTAATTATCTAACAGACAAGAACAGTTTTTTTCCTACAGACTTTCTAATGATCTGTTGCATAAACAAGCATCCAGACAGTTTTGTTTGCGCTTGTGGTGGCTGCGATGTTCTTCAAGAACTAAATGGTGACTGAGACTTAAATCTTATTTAACACCCAGCAGGAACACAACAAAAGGCACGTCAGTCCAAATCACTGAAAGCCACATCTCCTGAGAGACCTTTGGGAGGTCCAGCTGCCAAAAGACCCCGATTCCCAAACACCAAACTCCTGATATTCCACGGAGCATTCAATTCTTTATTCTTTCCATGTTTATGTCATTAAAGCAACTGCATCAGTGTCCATCATTTAACCCCCAATCCATTTGGAAATGAGCGAGGAATATTGGACTAAAGAGATATTTTCAGTGCTCTGAAAATTCAGGAAAATAGCCCTGCTGGAATTCCATTTGAAAGAACAAGGTTGAAGTTGGGGGAACCACTGCACTGAGCTCTGCCCTCACCTGCAGATTCCTTCTAACCTGTTAAGCCAGAATTTTAAAACCCCATCTTGATTTTAAAATCCCATCTTGATTTTCAGTTTATCATGGGTGTGATACACAGCACAGTGGTCATTTCCTCACTGAAGGTAATTAATTTGTTATTTGTCAGCTGTGCTTCCAGCTCCCAAGCCTCCACTGCTCGGTGTCTTTTGTGATCGGTTCAAATGCTGTTGGGTATCAAACCCACTGCAAAGCAAGTGTGAAACATTATTATTCCAGCTTCACACCCACTTTCCCTCGGTGTGAACAATAATGTAAAGTGAGAGACAGTGATGAATGGGACCTGGAGAGGACCAGCTGCTCGGTGAGCATCAGCACAGGCTCTGCCCCAAACGTTTCTGGGGCTGAAAAAGAGATGTGATGGCCAGAGCTGCACACACAAACCCGAACAGCACTCAGGAGTTGGAGCAGGAAATAAGCAGAGAGCAAACAAGAAAGCAGCAAAGGCAAACAACCAGTGTGGGTAGAGGGACAGATTCTTTGATTAACCTCTTTTTTGGGGTGGAAAAAAGCAGTTTTGGTACATGTAAGAGTTTGCAGATCAGCAGTGGTTGGCATGAGCTGAGTTTGCAGCCCCCGGCTCAGCCACTTCACCCAGACCAAGCCAGGTTTAGAGCAGCTCTCTCAGCCACAGCAGCAATTTGCTGCTTCATCACAGCCTAGAAAGGACAAGCTGCCCGGTGTGGATCCCACCACAGCCTCCAGCAGCAGTGAGAAGGAGCCCTGCAGTCCCCGTGCCTCTGAGCAGGGACAGAGAGCCATCAAACAAACCCTCAGCATCAAAGCACCGCGTTCCTTCAAAAAAACATCAGCTCCTGTCACCAAACCGAAACTCTGTGGTTTGAGCAGAAGGTTTACACAAAGGTCAAGGCTGAACAAGGGGTTTTCAGGAATCCATCCCCTCCTGAGGGAGCACAGATGATCTTTGAGGTCAAGCACAGCTGTGGGGAGAGGGGGCAGAGGCAAGGGAAGCTGATTTTCTGCTGGAGCAGCTGAGGTGTGAGCACACAGCGAGGTTCCTGACCAGAACTCCTCCAGCAAGAGCCAGGCAAGGACCCAGGGATGCTCCCAGGTGTCACACAGCTCAGGGAGAGCTGTTTCCCACCGGTTGTTCTCCTCCTCCCCGACAAACACATCGTAACAGTCCCCAAAAAGGTGAAAAAACTGCTTTTTAAAAATAGCAAACTCTTTAAGGAGCCGAGCACATGCCTGAGTGGGTGGGAAATTAGTGTTTTATTGTGGCTCTCTGCTCACAGGGTCTGAGACCTCAGATGACTTGTTTGTGCCCTGCACGGATTTTTGCAGACTCATTATAAACCCTGGCAAAGAGGGGTTTGTAAGGTCACAGGAGAATTTCCATTAACTGGAGCCTGGCTGGGGATTGCCAGCATGATCTATGTCTCCCATTTATGCATATGCAGGGAGGCCAAGAGGAAGCTCCTTTGCTTTATTTCCACATCATTGTGCTGATGCTGAGCTCACCAAATAAACAAACTGAAAAGCCAGTGGGGAAGCAGGGGGAGGAAAAAAAAAAACAACAAAATGCTGTGCCTGGTTGTCTCCCTCATGAAGGATGCAAATGAATTCTGCAGACTTTGAAGCCAGGAGATCTCAGCAGAGATGAAAATCCTCCCGTGCTGGATGGCTCAGCAGGTGAGGCACTGCGTGGGCATTTTGTTACAGAGCTGCTCACGTGCGATGGGGACAAGGAATAAATGTTGGTATGGGGGTGAGAGCTGCCTCAGGGAGGTGCAATCCAGCAGCAGCAGCACCCTCTGGGCTCTCCAATCCCCCTCCCAGCACCGAGACACCAGGGATCCCTCAAAAGCTGAATTTCAAACACGGAACATCCCCAGGGCTCGGGGATGGAGGCACCACAGCCCTGGGGGAAATCAGCCCTAGAAAGGGACAGCTGATCTCAGTTCCTTCATCCCTGAGCCATCATCTACCCCCTTTGGAAATCCAGGGGATGGCCCCACCAGGAGGTCAGGGCTCAGCAGAGTTCCCCTCGATTGATTCCACAGCAGCAAATCCAGCGGGATGCTGGCACAGCCCAGACACCCAGAGCCCCTGCTCCAGCAGCAGCAAATCCCTGGGCTGGGGGGCTTTGGGAAGAGCAGATGTCACTGCAGAGCCCTCTCTGAACCACACAGAGACAGAGAGAGTCCTGTTTGCCCCAGCAGAGCATCTCCTGGGGCTCCCCAGCACCTGCAGCTCGTCCACACAGCCCCAGGACCTCCTCAGCTGCACACAAACCACACCAACTCTTCATGTCCCTGCATGTCCTCCTGCTGGAATCCCACAGAATCACCCAGGATGTGTTATCAGGGAAGGAGTCACTCAGGCTTTCCCTTTTTTTCACATGCTCAAATCTGAGTTACACCAACTGCTGCTGCAGCGGCCGAACCGCCGCACGCTCCAATCCAGCAGCTTTCCCTCTTCATTCTTGCAAAAGCAACCCCTGCCTGTTAGCATGTTCACTCTCCCTAACCCAGCTCTGATCCATTTCCACCTCCAAATCATTAAAGATAATAAATAAGCCCAGCCTCAGTGTGAGGAACCCTCACATAATCACATATCTACGCTCCCATCAGCACTCGGCCATTACACTTCTATTTTCTGCAGCTTAACTAAGAAAGCCAGCACTGAACTCTGCCCCTTATCCCACAGCTATTTATTGCCCACATTCTGCTATTTATTTCCTAAAATAGTCTCTTTTGGGTGGATTTAATGAAATATCCAAATAAATTAGGCCCGTTGGAAGATGTTGAACTCTTATTTCCTCAGCCTTAGGAAGGAAGGCTTCCCTACTGGGCAGCCATCCTCTGCATATAAACGATGGTGATTTGACCCCCAGGGATAGACCATCCAAGTATTTGAGGGATAATTAGGCCCTCCCAGCAGGCACAGAAGAAAAAACTCAGTTATCTGGTATCCCAGCTCTTCCTCAGGTTTGGTTTCTGTACAGGCAAAAATTCCTGCTGCATCCATCAGCTCCCTCTGCCTGCTGGGGCTCCTGCCTTGGAAATGGCCAGGGGGGAGGAGGAGGAGGAGGAAGAGGAAGAGGTGTCTTCCCCTTTATGTTTACACCTATTGCTCTTTTACACCTGATTTATCCCAGATCTACTGATTTGGAACACTTTGGGTCTGTTTCTCCCTCTTTGAACAATCCAGTCACTGCTAATTCCCCTCAGCTGGGCACTGCCAGCTCTGTCCTGCCCAGCAGCCACTCCCTGTCACCAGCATGGAAATAATCCTGCTTTATCCTCTGGAAGGTGTCCCTGTCCATGGAATGAGATGAGCTTGATGTTCCCTTCCAACCCAAACCATTCTGGGCTTCTCCAGTCTGCTCCTCACTGCATTTTCCTCCTCCTTCACCACAACCAAGTCCCACATCTGCTAGCAAACCAAATCTTCCAGAGGCACCAGGACAAACACAAAAATCCCTCTGTGTAACCACCACAATCTGTCCCTGCAGGCTCCATCCCACAAATGAAGTTATGATGGGGATCCTTAGAACTGCTCCATGAGCTCCTCACAGGTTCTACACCTTCTTTTATCTCTCCAAGCCCCCCGTTTTTCCTGTCAGGGACCCCAGGGCAGCGTTAGTGGCTGCCCTGAGGTGACAGAGTGGAGTTTGCATCCTCCTGTGCACAGGCACAGCTCCAGCAATCCCACAATCTCCTTTCTGAACAATATTTTCCTTGTGGAGCTGCTGATACCCCAATGATTCCTCCCTCAGGTCTCAGCAACACCCTCCAAGCTGTTCTCATCCTGCTGAGCACAATTTCGCTGTTCCTCCTGTTCACACACAGCAAGAGGTGCCTTGTTTTAACAGATTCCTCACCTTTTACGTGCTGCCTTAGAAACCTCTTGCCCCAGAACAAAAAGCATTTCTGAGGAGGCTTGCAGAACTTCTGTCTTGCCTTCTGCCTGCCTAGAAGCATGAAAAATAAATAAAATCTGACCCCAGCAAGTGCTGCCCACAAAGATCTCTCCCCAAAGTCAGTGAAAATCAATATCCACACCTCAGGAACATCAGCAAGCCTTTAAAAAGGGCAAGACATTGACTGTCTGCACATGCTGAGTGCTGAGCAAAACCAGAATAAAGCTTAAATTGCCTTCAAAAAAATGAAGTTTCTTGGAGGAGAGCATTCTCCTCTGCCTGTCTCAGCCATGTCTGACCCTAGGGATGCATCAGCTCCTTCATCTCTCGTGTCAGCCCTTCCTCCTCCTCTCCCCTGCTCTTCCTCCTTCCCCTGCTGACCCCAAAGCCTTTCCCTTGCACCCAGCCAACCATCACCCAGTGAAAACACCCAGCCTCTCCTCCAGCCAAGCCTTTCCTCTGGCCCTGCTCCACATGGAAAAGCAGCAGGTTCCTCCAGGAGGAGCAGGAATCTGATCCCACAGCACATCCAGGTATTTTCCCAGCAGAATTTCCCCTGCCATCAGCCAGGATTCAGCTGAGCATCCTGCCAGCTCCTGGGTGGGTTTGAAGTTCACCCTCTGCTTTTCCTCCAAGCAGAGACATCACTGTGAGCACACACAGGAGATGAGATTTCCTGGCACACTGAAGCTTCCAGGATACCTTGCAGGCAGCCCTGCCCCTACCTTGCCTCGCTGCTCCTTTGAGGAGCTCTCAGAAGCCCAGCTCCCTCAAATCCTGCCCCCCTCACCCCCAGATTGCTGAGTGCTCCTTGGCACCGAGGTATCCAGACCTCTGCCAGCCCACATGACTCCTTGGCTGATTTTCCTTGCACAGCTTGCAAAAGAAATCTCCAGCAAGAAACTTGCAGCAGCATCTCTGTGCCTCTGCAAGCTGCAGGCAGCTGCTCCCAATCAGCCACCAAGAACCAATCTTTTCAAGATGTTCATGTCTTTATCTCAAGGTTTTGGGATAAAACCCTTCATTTTGGGGTTCACCTTCCCCAGGCAGCCTGTTCCCACCACACAGGAGCCAGATCACAAAGGGTCTAAGAGAAATGGCCATTTAAAGGTAATTTTTAAAAAAGAGCACTCTCCTTCCCTGCGCTGCCACTCTCTGCTCGGCACAGCCTGTCAGCAGCTCCCTCTTCTCCAAAATTCCAGGTGTCTCATCCCAGGGTATTCATTCCTGCCAGGTGCAGGGGAAAGCACCACCTGCGAACCACAGAGAGCCACGCAGCAACTTTCCCAACTTCTGTCCCTGCTCATCAGGCCCAGCCCTGAAATGGAAACCGAGAGGGGCAGGTTCTGCCTCTCACCATCGATTCCTGCACACAGATGGTTCCCTTCCAATCCCCAGCTTCAGACACATCAATCCCGAAGCAGGCTCGCATCGAGACACTTTAAACACGCCTTGGCGCGGTGGGAGCCTCACTGCGGATCGCTTCTCCCCCTCTGGGATACGAGACTCGAGCAAAGCACGGCAGGGAAGCCCCAGCACGGCCGCACCCCCCTCCTACCTGCGAACACACAGCGCTGAGCACCCAGGAGCCGGCGGCAGAGGCAGCTGCCGGTTCTGTCACACTCCTGGGGGATGCTCCCGGCTCTCTCCGATGCCGTAGACTCCCGACTCGCTGCCCAGGGAGGCGGGGAGGGCTCTGCCCCCGGCTGCCTGCAGCGGTCACATCCAGCCGGGATGTGGCTGCCGGAGGAAAGGCTGCCTCGCCTCGCAGAGACAAAGGGGCTGGCTCCTCCTGGGGGGATCTGCCGGGGTGTGGGGGCTGCTGGAGCCCCGTCAGAGCGGCCGGGATGCGGTGGCAGAGCGAGCTGAGCTGTCCCTCAGCATCCCTCGCTGGCGGCTGGTCCCCGGGGAGGCGGGCACAGCGCTGGATGCTCCGGCCAGCAGCACCTCCCCGCGAAGGACACGCGTGTGGCGACAAAGCCAGCCCCACGGGGGTCCAGTTAACTCCCCCAGGGCCACAACGCCGCGGTCTCAATCCTATCCAGCGAAAGAATCCAGCCCGATGGATGGCGAGAGCCGAGCGGCACTTGCAGCAGCTCGCACCTACGCAGAGCCCCGGCCCGAGCCGCAGCTAAGCCGGAGTTTGGGCATAAATCAGCCGGAATAAAGTTAGGCCTAGGAAGAGGTTTCTGCACGGAGTTTTCCCCGCACACTGCCCGGGCTCGGCGCCGCCGGTTCACCAGCGGAGTCTGTCAGCATCAGCCCCGCACGTCTGCGCACACAGCGAGCACCTCCGCGATCCCAACGCCAATTATTCCCCAGCACAACTCCGCACAAACGCCTTCCAGAACAACGACCCTTTCCTCCCCCATGCAAAGCCTGAGCGAATACGAGTTAAAGAGCGTTTTCCTCGCCGCCTCCGAGCGTGGCACGCAGGCTGCGAGCCCAGCTAGCCCCGAGCCCGGGGGCAGCATCCCTGCACCCGGGAGCCGCTCTCAGGTGATCCGCACGAGTTGGAGCCACACCGAGTGCCCCCTCCCCGCGCTCTTTGAACTTCAGCTCTGCTAAGAGCCCGAGCGTGGCGTTTTTCAACTCTTGGTGCGCTAAAACACCGCAAAGGGCTGGTCCCAAAGTCCTTCAGCGAGTGCAGGAGGCGGTCGGGGGGCACCGGCTGTGACCGGGGGGGGATGAATGTGGCCGGGGAGGGCCGGATGTGACCGGAGAGGGCTGGATGTGGCCGGGGAGGGGGGGACCGAGTGCCAGCCAGGGGCACCGCCGGCAGCCAGCGAGCGGC
>VYZP01075932.1:3866-87221 GCA_013400635.1 Hypocryptadius cinnamomeus
TCCTTCTCACCTTTTCTGATTTTCTTACTTCTAACTCTCTTACACAACAAATATACCTCCAGTTTCTCTGTTTCCACGTGCTGTATTCTAGCCTCTGTTCCCATTTATGGACCTCCCCATTAAACACTTTTTCCTGTGTGTTCGTCCTTACCAAAACAGCTCTGCTCCCTCCCTTGATACCCTGTTTGCCATTTCATGCCCTGGAGTAGCATGAAATGTAGTAGATCCAGTAACATCCAAGGTATCTGGAATGTGTGCCTGCAACTGTACTCCATGGGAATCATCTGCCCCCCAAAGACACAAATATCTAAGCATGAGGACACCTCACAGCCAGTTACAGAAGTCATGGAGCATCTTGACTGGAACAGAGTTGCCAAACTAATTCTTTTCTTTCGACATCCCTGTGTCACACAAACCCACTGTCACTCAAATTAGGTTACTGAAATTAGGTGCTGGTTAATTTAGTGATTTCTTGGACCACCGGGCATTGAGAGACCTCAACAAGTATTGGGAAAGAATCTCCTCATAAATACTACTTCAGAAATGCTGTGAATCATCAGTGCAGGAGGAAGGTACATCTTCCTCTGGGGACAGGGAGTTTAATTATTTGTTTTCAGACAATAGGCTTTGCATGGCAGAAGAAAAAAGCTCAATAAGGTTGAGAGTAACAAGAAAAAGTTCGGTGTTTTATTTGTGCGCCTTTCCTTGGCGCACAAAATACTTAGCTACTGTTTGCTAGTTCTCAATATTGTATCAGATATAGTTAACTATCAACTTTCATGTAACTTGTCCTACAGAAAAGATTCCAAGCAAACAAGCTCTTTCCGTGTGTCTGTACCCCTGACAGCAACTACAAATCAAAACCACAAGTTATCATGAGTTTCCAGATGGTACTTGTTTGGAATCTCAGGGACAAGTTATCAGTTCCCACCTCTGAAGACGTACCATGCATTTGCCAATGATATGAAACACTCAAAGGCATGCTGAAAATACCAACTTTGCAGATTGCAAATGTCTTTCAAAACAATCCCACTCATGTCTTATCAAGAGTATCAGGATGTAAAATATAAAAGGATCAGCTTGATTGCAACATGACTTCTGTTTTCTCATTAAATTTCTGAGATACTCTGGACATAACAAATTACTTCATTCACAATTAATGAAAACACAACTATTTGGTTCACACTGCATATATGTTATTTAAAGTTCCAAAAGTAAAGACAGGCTACTTATCAAATCAGGTAATGCAGACAAGCCTTCACGAAAAAAACAATTCTCCCATCATGCCCCTTGCCCTGACTTAAACTACAAATATGCAAATTTGCCATTTTTATTCTCCATTAACATTTTTATTGCTGAGCTAATAGTGTAAGTAACCTTTCTTGGGTTTTCTGTTTTTTAAGAAATTGAGTATTTTTAGTAAATTTTCTTGAGCAGGCAGACATGTCAACAGCATTTACTGCTGGACTATAAACAGATTTTAGAAAGCCTTCCAGATCAGGATGCTGTGCCTGCTATCAAAGGATATTTCTCACTGTCCAGCACCAAAACAGAGGTGCACAGGGACTTGTCCACTGAACACATCAAATAAGTAGGAACTAAGCACATTTACACACACAAAACCTACCCAGGTAAAATCCAGTAATACACTACTGGACTCAAAATACGACATGTTAAATCATTGCCTCTCCTCATTTCTTTATAACAGAAAAATAATTCAATTTTATGTACTCATGCCTACTTTCAGGACTGAAAATTTTCTAAAAAAATGCTGGTTTATTTCCAGTCACCTTTGAAAACACATTTTGAAAAAACAAGCTTATACACCTCTCTTTTCAGCTGTTTAGGGGGTATCATGCAGTTACTGGGATAAACTACTAAGCTATCACTTGAGGTCCATTCAATCTGTTCATGACCTGGAACTTTGCCTTACCACTCCTTCCCAAATACAAATTCCTTCAAAATATATTTAGTTTGCTGAAGTTTACCAAAGCCAGCAGAACAGCTTATGGATTCTGCCACCATCACTAAAAGTAAAGGGTGACTGTGAGATCACTGAGAACATAAAACTGGAACCTGAAAAATTACAACAGGTGAACACCTGAACTAATGTTAATATATTTATAAATAGTGCAGACAAAAGAATCTGTATTTCAGAGCATGTCCATTAAGAGAATATTTCAGGCCTGGCATGGGGGTACTGAACACTAGACAACACAGAAGAAAAAGTACATGAAAGAATAAATTTAGCTTCAAAATATCGACGATGATGAACTTTACATCCCACTTCTATTCTGCAACCATCAGTAGCACTTACAAGAGTAATCCCAACTTATATTGGGATTTTGAAGTGAGTAATCCGTTCTCTAAGTGCGGTGTTGCATTTTACTTAAATGGTATGCTCTGTGTCACCCCTTCAAAATGTACGGCTCATCCCAAGCTGTGACCCTCCCCTGAAGTCTCATGTACCTGTGATCCCATTGGCCCAAATCAGATTCCGCGCCCCCTTTGAATCTCCCTCTTAAGCTGTGCAAGGGAGACCAGGCTCCCTCTTGGCCCCTTCCCTCCCCAGGCCCTCTCTCCCTCTCTCCCCCTCCCTCCCCCTTCCCCCTCTTTTCTCCCTCTGTAACCATGCTGCTCCCGGGACTGGGACCCCCAATAAACTCTCATCTAATCAGCACCCTCAGAAGCCGTGTGGAGCCTCCTTGCCTGCCTGCTGCTGCCAGCGAACACTCAGCTTAGGGGGCCCTCTGGGGACTCCCTGGGGAGCTCCCCCCCACTTCCACAATGCTTAACAACATCTAAGTACTTTTCACTTCTACTCTAGACACAGCACAGGCTACAGTCTGGGTCTGAGGTGATCCTTGTAAGCCACCTTTTCCTCCCACTTTGCACACACTTGTGTCAGACCAGCAGGATACCCCAGCTACACTGCTTGCTGCTGCCCAGGGTGTGCACTGCAGCACACACAGAGCTGCACAGGGAGGCTTCAGCCCATCCACCCTTAGCAACACCTGAGCTCCACAAAGGAAAGAACAGGAGAGTTAAACTGACTAGAAAGGTTTACCTTTTAGCAATGTAAAATAATCCCATTAGGTTGTAACTTGTATTTTCACTCCTTCTGCAACGTCCTGCTGATTTTTCTGCCTCTGCACACAGCACAGACAACATGAATTGACAAATTACTTCGGTATTTTTGTTCATTTTACTCTAATTCACTAGATTTTCCATGTGTTAAGGCACCTGAGGGTAACTCAAAGTTGCAAAATGATTTATGCTTAAAAATGTTAAACCTAGAAATGTTTCTTTTGAAAAGCAGCAGGTTTCCTTTTGGAACTTTAACATTTTAAAATTGCAGTACTTGTAAGACATTTCAATAATTCCCCCATATGAATGAGAACTTTCCCAAGCCCATAGCCATGGAGCTACTCATACTTGTTCCAATCAAGAAAGGGATTGATCATTTCCACACCTTACCTGCTTGCTATCTTTGCTGATCAGGGAAAAAAATGTATACTTTAGTTCAACTCTGGGTACAGTTTAGTTTTCTGTGCCATAATCTGCTGCATTTTAGTCTACATTCCACAGTTCCACTTGTCTTGTCAAACACCTCCCAGAAAGACACTTTAAAGGAAAGATACCCCTCTTACAAGTATACTACCATGGCCATGTTCTAAAGGAAGCTTATTCCAACAGGACATGACCTTAACATGGCCATGTTCTAAAAGAAGCTTATTCCAACATGGCATGACCTTAATGGGCTACTCTTTTCTCACAGCTCTTTTTTGATATAAAATAGTCAAAGCTCACTCTGCACATGGTATTATATACCAAAGGTGGAAAATTTAGGCTGATCTTTTAGCTCATTCCTTCGAAATAAAGACTTCACTACTTTGAGAAAAGTGGATCATCCAACTATTTCTTGAACAAAACATGACCTTAAAACAAGAGAAGATAAATCTCACTGCTAGCTAAGAGGTGTGTTGGCAGAAAGCCTAAGCCTTGCCAATGGCTGTTCAGCACAGTAACACCTGATGTTAAGGAACTCAAATTACCCTGGGCAGCAGCAGATGCAGGTGCCATAACATGATGCACTAAGGTGGGCATTTCACCCTGCTCCTGAGCATAGGCATATTTTCGAGGCATTCCAAGAGTCAACTGTTCCCTTCACTTCACTGAAGACTTAATAATCAGTGTGAATAATTTCAATATGCAAAGTAGTGATGAGTGATTTATCAGTCTCTTGGGAAAAGTCCCATTACATTAGGAACAAGGTCAAGTAGCCTGTTTCAGCCAGGCTATGCTACAACAACACACAAATAACTCCAACTCATTCTGATGATTAATGTGGATAGAATTTGTTTTGTTGACAGAATTTGGAAAAATCCCAGAAACTCCTCCTCCTCCTGAGTCTTAAGCCTGCTTGATATTCCAGAAATAGCACGCACAGTACGACTCAGTGCTCTTCTGTCCCTACGTACAGCTTTATACGCAAAACACGAGTTATTCAAATGAGCAAATACAGCCTGATTGCTTCTGTCTTAGTCACTCAAAATCCAAAGCCAACCATGAACAAAACATCTTGCACAACACCGTGCAACTGAAGTTTCAAAGCATGCTGCAAATATTAACTGATTTACCTTCAACAGCCACATATTAAATATGCACCCTTCCCTACACCAATTCCTTTTCATCTTATAAATGTAGACAAGTAGCTTCAGAATTTCCATAACTTGATCGAGCCACACAGGATGTCTATGCAAACAAGACAAGATCCCAGCCAAGTTGTCCCTGCCTTCAGGCCTGTCCCTGAACACAAAGCCATTGCCTAGATTCATATGCACAAACTATTTCAGTCTACATCCTTTAGAGGCCAGATAGGTGATATCCAATAAATTTTTGACAACTTTAAAGGCAATCATAAAACCTAACTTTTCAGTAATTTGGGTTGCACATCAAATGAACAGAAAACACTGAACAACAGAACAAATTAATTCCTTTCTATGGGACAAGGTTAAAAAAAAAATTTAAAATCCCCCCTCCCCCTCAAAAAAACTAATCCAAACAGATATAATAGCTCTAAGTCCCCATGTGTGCTCAAACATAGCTCTTGCAGATGTGTTACCAGCTGTCTCAGAGCATCTATTGAAGTCTAACTATGGTCTTAGAAGGATGACAGCTGATGCTGAGCTCCAGAAGCTCCAGATTTCACAGGGCTCACTGAAAAACAGCTGCATTCTCATTTTTGATACAACACTTCAGAAATCTCCACTTGCTTTATCTGTAGTTTCAAATTTAGCCTTACCTGGTAAAAGTGATTAAAGATGATTCAGTTGTTTTGCAGATTGGAGTTTCTAAAAAATGGCTGAAATTTAAATGAAACTGCTGATGTTGAGACTGGCAAGACACAAACTGCAAGTCAGGAATGTCATCTAAACTACTGATTTGAAAATATCACATACTGATGTTTAAGGTACAAAAAACTACTGCAGTCAAGCATAAGCAGGATTTCATATGATGGCAGCAAAGACATGGGTAAATGAAAAATGAAAATTCTATGTTTTCCACTATGCATCATATGATTCCATATGAATTTGCTGTAAACAGCAATAAGCAGTTCAGAATCAAGGATTGACTGGAACCTGCCCCAGGAATATAATTTTCATCTCCTTGAGGTGTAACACTGTGACAAATCTCACTTATATAACTGCTTCTATATACGGAGCTAATGGAATGTTAATGGCTTTTCCTCACCATGTCTACGGGATAGAACAAAGAAAATATAAATTGTTGGTTATTCAGTCCCATCATACACCCAAGTATAACCTGTCGGGCTAAGGAACAGAAAAGAGAAACCAAGGACCTTGATAAAATACAGTTGCATCACTTGAGTTACCTACCCAGAGGAGCCTCTTGCACTTCTAGGCCCTGTAAGCCACAAGGAAATCCAACAACAGGAAACTCAAAGCAGTGAAGTAGAAGATTCTCAAGCACAACACAATTCCCAAGCAAATGGGAAAGAAAAAATCTTTGCGTCATTTCCAGTGTAATACAAAATGGACCTTAGGTAATTAACATTATTCATCTATAGTTTGATTTAAGGCATAAAGAGAGCAGCTTTACTCCACAGATTTCTTACTTTTTCAGTACATCTAATTCTGTACAAGTTGGCCCATGACAGTGAACTTCCACATTTCCAATTCCACATTTCCACAACTTTCTAATCTCCATTCATTTTCACAACAGCCAGGATTAGAACTTTGCTATAGTCTGCAAAAGAAACCTAAATTTTATTCCTATATCTGTTTCACAATCTTTTTTCTCCACGTTCTGTCTGCATTAAGTTGTACCTAGAAGCCATTTATTGATTTCAAATGCCTTGCTTCCACTTATTTCTCCTGATACCTAATGCCACAGGGAATATGGATTTAGGTTTTAGCTATCACTTTTAAAAGAGTTAAAATTATAAGCTATTTGAGCCAGATATGTCTAAACACTTATTAAATTGTAGCTTCTGGCTACTTATTGACTTTTTCAGAACTACCTTCACACCTCATCTATTTTCTGCTTTATCAGTTTTCTGAAAAGCAGGAGATATGGGCTTAAGGTACCATACCCAGCAGCCAGATAAGCCTCTGCTGTGGTTAATTCCCAACCATCATCCCCAGTTCAGACTATCAGCAAAATTTAGTGCTTGTGAAAGCTCCAGACTAAGCACAGCAGAAATTAAAGCTCACTCTTTACACACACAACCAGTAAATGCAACACAGCAATCAGCAGCGCAAGCTTCTTCACAAAATCCCACCAAGTTTGGAAAAAGCTTCATCTGGAAACATTTAGGACAAAGTAGCAGATCTACTTCTATACCCATTGAGCCAGAATAGTAAGGGAGCCTGTTCATGGCAGAGGAGTAAAGATGAGCTGGGAAAGAAAAGCAAAGACAGCGAAGGCAGGTGTGCAAAGAGGTATCCCAGCCCATCCTGCCCTTTCTCCATGCCTTGACTCATGCAGAGCAGACACACCAGCCCATGCAGCTGCTACAGAGCCATGCCTTAAAGAGGCTGAATAGTTCTGTACCACTACTGAGATAACCATTACAGCCTCACACACTGTTTCTCTGCTGTGTCTCCTGTCAATCCCAACTGCAGGTTTGATACCCTTGTTAGAGACAGTTTTGTTCAATTACTATCATTTGTACAAAAAAAAGCTCCAGAAAATATTCTTCCAGTACAGTATTGCACGCAATAAGACAAGCCTATTTTGAAACTTTCAGCAGCACTTACAAGTGCTGAAGTTAAAACATGCCAGTTTTGCATAGAAAAATGTAGCTTTATGGCCTCAGAGTAGTTCAGTTTCATCAAGCGCAAACCAGTTTGAACATTAGTTTGAGACAAGTCTTATTTGATGTAACAGCAGCTCCCAAAAATAAAAAGAACATTTTGACAAACAAGAGAAGGTGGGTGAGGATCCATTTTCTCATCTTATTTGGAAGCCACATCTCAAGATTTCAAGGACTGTCACAAGGAGTGATGCTGGTGTATTGCAGCAGGCAGAGCTGCACTTTAAAAGTGCACAGTGCTGTCTAGCAGCTCTCAATTTCCTTCAAGGAAAAGCCAGAAGATTTTCTGGAAGAGCTCCACAGGTCAGTCACAGAAGGAGTCAAAATTTTTCGGGTTGTTATCTTCTTCCTACCCCAGGCTTCACACTGTATCTTCCTTTGGCTGGATTACCTTTGTCTTTCCTAGTTTGAAGGCAAGGTGAAGAGCAACAACAGAAAACCTACATTTCATTACACAGCTCAAGGTATTGAAAAAGCCATTTTGACCTTTCTCCTTTCTGAAAATTGAAGATACTTCACTTCCTTACTTTTAAGACTTCAAGGCCTGTAGTTATCCACAATTTAATTTATATTTTCTGATGTGAGAGGGATCTTTATATAAACTTCTCTTTTTTCTTTGTCAGTTACTGGAGCTTAATCTGGTGTCTCCCATGATCACTATCCTTTCTTTGCATATTTATATCTTATGACTTCACCTTTTCCTTGCTTTCAAAGATGAATTTTTAAAAATAGGATATCAAGTTCCTACAAGTCATATAACCCATTCCACTCTGGCACATTATCTGCCCAAATATTTGATACTGACATTATTTTTTTAGAAAGCTTTTGGTGAACTCTAGTGGTAAATCTTAAAAAATTAAGTCAAAAACCAAAAGTGAACTACTTTTTTATTTAATATATACTTTGCAGAAGTAAAAATGCTTATGGTTGTAAACTCCCTTGGCTAAAGGGTTACGGTCACTTCCAGTAGGAAAACACATTATCTGTTGCACCTCACCTTTAGTCTTTTAAACATTTTAGAAGAGAAAAACCCAACAGTGATTAATAAGAAATTGCTAGATACAGGGGAAGTGGTACAGTGGCAACAGAGGATACCAGGAGGCCCATGACTACATGGAAAGCCTAGACTACCTACCTTCAGCCCATAAAGTTACTGATGTACAACCGATGGTATTGGTTTGTAATTAGTCTTTATTTATTCCAATTGGCCTTGAAACCATAACCCTGAAAAACAGTACCACCTCTAAGTACATTAACAGACCCCTTTAGGTAAGAAGGTTTAAAAATTAAAGTCATCTCTGAGTGCCATCCTGTCTGGATGCATCCAACAAGATAGTGGAACACAAGTATTAATTCAGCTTTAGGGTCATCAGAACAGCTGGGCAGGATCTAAGTTGAAATACAGCTGGTAATCCAGGCTATGAACACAGCATGGCTCACACAGCAGAGTCCCAGCAAAAGACAACATGGAATCATCAAGGTCTCCCAAAGTGCAGGCAGAGCAGATGGCTTCCTGTCTTTGAAATCACTTCATCTCCATTTCAGATTCATCCACACATTCAACCTTTATAAAGTACAGAAGTTAGCTGCCACAAAGTGCTTAACCCTTTACTAAAGATCTCACTCTAAGGTCTTCCAACTAAAATACTAAAATTGAACTCAGACAAAAGCATTTGCTACTGTTCTAAAACCAGGAAAATAAAGATACCCTGAGACAACCATGTTAAGTTCACATTTTCATGTTGTCCTCTTCCTCAGTCTCACCAGCTCTGTCTCTGCTAGTAGCCCTCTAAAATTCTGTCAACACAGGTATTTAGCCAGCAAGGCTGCAATTTAGATTGAATTTAAGCTCCATATACTTCAGCTTTATAAAGCTAAGTTACTTTAATGTTTAGTACATAAGACAATATACAGCACCCTGCCTATTGCTCCAATGGCCCTTCCCTTACTAAAAATCAATTATCACCATAAAGTAACAAGTACTTTGCAGCACCTACTTGTAACTGTGGAAAAGGTATTACGTTCTTTCAAAGGTTAACTGCAGAGAACAAAAAGTATGTTCTCGATGTAAATAAAAATTAAAAGTCTTCCAAATGCCAGAGAAGAGAATACAACATCCTTTAGTTTGATTTAAATCAGATTCTTAAGAATTCTGTCATGTGAAAATCCTTTACAGTTACTGTCACGCTCCATGTGACTCCAGGAAACACTGTGATGCTTTCCAACAGATACAGAGAACACGTTAAGAGAACATTTCTCCTCTCCTGGATGAGGAATCACAGGGGCCAGAATGAGCTACATGCAGTGGATGGACAATTGACTAATACCCACATAAAAAGAAGTGGTCCAATAGTACCTTCATATTGTTAATCACAGTCTTCCATCAAAAGATCTTTACAGTAATTTTTAATAATTTATTTCACAAACCAAATAGCCATGACAGGGAGAGCGGGTTTATATACGTAATGGTAGTGGTGAAAAGGCAATTGTGATGGAGAGGGAATAAAGGCAGCGTCCAGACTGGCAGAAAAAAAAAATCAGGACATAAAAACACTAAAAGCACTACCAATCCAGGACAATTTCCAACTGTATTTTTTCACATTTGAAAGCAAAGTATTTGTTACATCCTGGATAAAATCTGCCAATGTGCTTCTTAAAAATGACAGACATTTTATCCCCAAAAAAAGGAAATAAATTTAAAAAACAGTAAAGGTTGTTTGTTGTTTCCACCAAGTCTGGATTTATAAAAAGAAAATATCTGTACTCAAACTTACAATAATAAATTCAGAAAACAAACATCACAGTACCTTCATAGAATCATTCAGGTTGGAGAAGACCTCTAAGATCTTAGAGGTCTTAGTACTGCCAAGTCCATCACTAAATCATGTCACTTTGTGCCACACCTATGAGCCTTCTAAATGCCTCCAGGGATGGTGACTCAATCACTTCCCTGAGTAGCCTGGTCCAGTTCTTAACAGCCCTTTCTGTGAAGAAACTTTTCCTAATACCTAATCTAATCCTCCCCAGCTAGAACTTGAGACCATTTTGTCTTGTCCAGTTGCTACTTGCCTAAGAGAAGAGACCAACCCCCACGTGGCTACAGCCTCCTTTCAGGTGCTTGTACAGAGCGACAAGGTTCTTTCTGATCCTCCGTTTCTCCAGGCTAAACAGCCCCAGATCCTCAGCTGTTCCTCATCAGGCTTGTGCTCCAGACCCTTCCCCAGCTTTGCTGCCCTTCTCTGGACACACTCCAACCCCTCAATGTCTTTCTTGTGGTGAGGAACCCAAACCTGGATAAAGGACTTGAAGCACAGCCTCACCAGTGTCAAGTACAGGGGAACAAGCACTGTCCTGCTCCTGCTGGCCACACTATTGCTGATACAGGCCAGGGTGCCATTGGCCTTTTGGCCACCTGGGCACTGCTGGCTTATGTTTAGCCACTGTTGACCAGCAGGCCCAGGTCCTCTTTTGCTGGGCAGCTTTCCAGCCACTTTGCCTCCAGCCTGTAGTGCTGCCTGCGGTTGTTGTGGCTGAAGTTGGGCTCAACTTCATACAGCTTGCCTCAGCTCATTGATCCAGCCTGTCCAGATGCCTCACCGGAGCCTTCCTGCCCTCCAGCAGATCGACATTCCCGCACAGCTTGGTCCTCAAACTGACTGAGGATGCACTTGATCCTCCTGTTTAGATCATTGATATTTATCAGGACTGGCCCCAACACAGCCCTGGGGAACAGCGCTTGTGACCGGCCACCAGCAGGACCAAACTCCCTTCATTACCGTACTCTGGGCAGAGACCTTTAATCCAGCAAACAGTGCATTCATCCAAAGCACGAGCAGCCAGCTTCCCCAGGAGAATCCTATGGGAGACAGTACCCAAGGCTTTACTGCAGTCTAGAAAGACATCCACAGCTTTTCCCTCACCCTCTAAGGGGGTCACTTGGTCAGAGAAGGTGAGTACCTCTGACAGCTCTACTGTCAGTACCTCTGACAGTACCCTCAGATGGACACCACTCAACCCAACAGACTTACATCCACATGGCATAGCAGCTCACTGACCATTTCCCTTGGATTATGGCAGTTTCATTCTGCTCTCTGTCCCTATTTTCCCTCTCAGGAAGCTGGGTACACTGAGATCAACTGATCTGATTGTTAAAGACTAAGCAAAGAAAGCATTAAGTACCTCAGCCTTCTCCTCACCCTTTATTTGTTTAAAGGCTTCATTTGTTACAAGCTTTTAGTAGCTATTAATCATCACTGGGTCCTGCAAGCACACACAGTGTATTTTCCATTAATCATCTTGCACTTAATACACAATGTTGCAAGTGGCTTTGAACCAATATATTTTGCCAAAACTTCCAAGTTGTAAAGCCGACAAAGCATGTACTTCATTGCAGAGCTTCTTGCACTTGCCACATCCAAAGCTTCTTTATCAGGCCCCCCATCTGCAACCCAGGTGTTTGCAGTGTCCACACCCCCAACAACCCATCCATGCCAGGACTCCCATCATCTCTCAGTATGAAAACCAACTTTCAGTTCCAAAAACATCAGCAGACATTGTAAACTTTTGTCCAAACTCCACAAGAGCACTGAGATAAGCCCCAAACCTTTGTAGCTCTCAGACTGCCCACAGGGGGTGAATTCAGTTCTCCTGGACTCTCCAGCCTGCTCCACCTTGCCCTGCCTGTGCCCCCAGGCAGCAGATAAAAACACCAGCTACACTCAAATCCAGAAGCCCTGCACAGCCTGGTATTCCTGATGCTGAGTAATGTATTTTTGTCCCATTCTTTATAATCCTTAAATTGACAATTGGTATGGGATCATCAAAAAAATTATTACAATTGCTGTATTTGATTTTAAACTGTACACATAGTCCAAACTGCCCCACAAATGTGAACTCTTACACACAAAGCACAATTACATCCTCAGATCAAAGCAAACACTCAAGATAACAGGTGTAATTTCTTCAAAAATGTCCTTCACAAAAGAATATTAATTATTCACAACTCAGCCAGTGTTATTAAGTAGAAACAAGATCGATCTGCAGCAGATGGATTGAAGAAACTATTTTTTGAACACTGTTAAAAAAAACCCAAACTTAAATATTTGAAGCTTCTAATACCTCATTTTTTGCTGAGGTTACTTGAGATCCAGCATTACATTTACTTTCAAAGGCAATATTCAGCACTTATGACAAACAGATTATTAGCCCCTTTTCAAAACTTTGAATGAGTTATCTTTCTATTCCTCACTATTTTTTTACAGTATCAATACAAAGTTAACTTTTTTCCTTAAAAATAGAAGTTAATATTAACAGCAAAGCCTTACTTTAGTGTCATAAAAGAAACAGCTGCTTCACTTTTCTTACACTTTCTGATTTGCTGGAAGTCCTAGCTGAGGACGTTTAATGAAGATCTCTATTCTTTCAAGCAGGGTGTAACTTCAAGAAATTCTTGCAAGGCTTAAGCTATCCAAAAGGTTAAGGCGCACACTAAAAGGTTAAGGCACGCACAGATCAGTCATCATTAAGCTCAGGTTGAAGATTTAAATTAAGTAGGGGCAAAAACTGTGCATCACAAATACATGAAAGATGACACCAACAGCTTCTGAATTTTCACAAGGCCTCTGAGATTAGGAAGGAAGCAGACTCAGGTTAAGACCATGTTTAGGAAGCACACAGTAAAATCACAGAAGGGTACATTTTTTCAGTATATCCACAACAAAACCCATACAAAATTAATGACTGAAAAAAGTGTCAGTAGCATATATAAACAGGTATGTTTACTGACCCATCCATTTGAAACAAATGGTTACTGAAATAAATAATTAAGTGGTAGAATTTAATTGCTTAAAACCATTTACAAAAGCATGTAAAAGCCACACATAACATTCCCATTCCACTGGCACACAGAAGTATTCTGAGAAGTATGAAGAACTGAGTATTTACTAGAAAACAAACTCGTAAAATCTCTGTCAAATGCAGATATTCTGTATATTCCACCCTTGATTTCACAGGAAGATTTCAGTTTCAACATAGGCATTTAAGGGGTCTCTATTGTACTACAGAAGCAAATTTGATATACACTATTAGGATGACTGCCTCAAAGAGGAAAACTTATTACATCTGTTTCAAGCAGGTGTATATTAAACACCAGTACCTCTGAAAAAGTGGGCATTACTCCTTTAAAAAGTCACTATTCATAGATGTCTTTTACTTCATTTTAATAATTCACTGCAAATAATATGGTAATGAAGTCTTCAAATTGCTTTTGTTTCCTTATTTGCTAATTGTACATCCAGTGTCTTTTTACCATCCATGAAAATATTAAAGGAATCTTACTAGCAGAAGTAATCCTAGCTGGATTATAAATATAATTATAAAATTATATTTATAACAAATATAATTATATTAAATAATTATATTTGTTGCCCACACACACAAAAACATCCGAATATATGTACAAATAATCAACACACGTCAGTCAAGAGGTAAAGTACAATATGAGCTATAAAGTTGCTTGGGTTTTTTAATCCCTTCAAAGAAACTGCCATTGCATTTGAAAGAAAAATTCTATATGACCCTTAAATTCTTTATTTTTACACATTTATTACCACAAGAGACAGTCATTAGCCAGAATATTATCTTCAGTGCATTTTGTATTATTTCCTGATGCATTAAATAAAGTCTGCATATGCATGTGTCTTCTGTTTTTCAATACACTGGTTTTGTTCAAAGTGTATCCAAACATGCCATGTCAAGTTCAGTGTCCTCATCCTCACATCACAATGCACTACCAGAAATATTTTGCAGAGCTACACTACAAGTATGTGGGCAACTAGAGTAGTCTTGCAAGAAATGTATTCTCACTGTGATTAAGAATTAATGATGAAGAATTGAAACTGGTAGAATTTTAATTATATCAGACTGGCAGTGAATTTGACCCAAACATAAATAAATGTTTATTTGCAAAAATGGTCCCACCATTCAGGGTATAGTAAGGTCTATGAGCAAATGGGAAACTGATTTTTTGCCTACGAGACCTCTCAGGAAATTGAATTAACACAAACTAATATAAAGCATATGGGTTTCAGAAATATGAGTACTACCTTACTAGGGGGAAGATTTCATAGAAAAATGACATAGTATGAATTACTTCCCTCAGGAAGAAAGCAGGTTTCTGACCAATCTTTAAGAACTAAGGACTCTTAGCAACTCAAAGGACTAGAAGACTCATCCAATAGTGCCTACAGCTTTATTTTGTCAGTACCCTGAGCTACCCAGCATACAGCAGTATTTGCAGACATTTAACAGAGAGGCACTGACCAGCAATGCCTACCTAACAGCATCCTTGCACGCACCCAAAAAGCCAAAACAGCCACCATGCTACACCCTACAATCACCCAAGTGAGACAATTCATCAGCTTTGGAAGCCAGATCAGCTACCACACAGCCCACAGAAAAGCAAGCCTCTGTGCCTCTCCACAAGAGAACTTCAAAACAGCATTTATGAGAAATAAGCTAAACTCTCTTCTTCCCCCAAAAGAGAACCCTTTTGTCATCCCTTATCATTGGCCCCACCATAAATTCTGCTGTCCTTTTTTTTCAGGGATATGTGACTAAGCAGCCATTCTCAGCCTTTATTTACCTCTGAAGTCAGCTGTTTTTATTTCAGACCTTATGTCTGTGTATGCAAAACCACATTTGCTTCTTCAATTCTTATGTAATAGAACAGAATCAGCCATACCCATAAATGTTGTACAGATTATAGTCTTTTCTGGGGTGTACGTTCCAAATCTTGTGTTAGCACTTTCAAAGGTAATTAACCACCTTGGAATGAAAATAAAAACAGGAACAGCCACCAAGACTCCTCACAAAAGATGCAGTCCAATCTGGAGAGGCACTCACCAAATCATACAGCATCCCAGAAAGATACAGTGGCCTTTTAAAATTTCCAAAATATGATTAGATTAAAACCAGTGTTTAGCTACTACTACATGAAAACAGCAAATTCTCTCAGACACAATGTTAAAAATGTATTCTTATTCTCCTATGGCTTTTCTGTCATATGAAATTAGTATTATGAGATCCTAGAATGTTGCTGAGCTTTGAGTATGTAGTTCTGATAATTAATGAACCAGTTCACAAATGTCAAGAACAGGTTGGTATTTGCTCCAGATAATCTGTCTCCTGCCTTCCAAAGATCTGACATTACATCAGTTTATAACACATCGTGGAATATTATGTCACAAGTCAAGCTGTGAAACACATTACAATTCAACAGGATAGTGCTTCTGACAATGTAAATTGATTCTTGAATCCTAAAACAATCCCATTCTGCCCCCAACAAACTCAAGAGCTGATGGACATAAGACAATGAATGTATTCTTGGGTTTAAGTGGAAAGATTTCTAAGTCACATATACTGACCTTGTGTCATGTAAATGCACACCAACTCTACAGTAAATGACAAAAATTGATTTGGAGCAAAACTACATTGAATACTAAAATTCAGGTTGCCTTTCACCAGATAAATATTCATCAGTCTTCTTTCTTTCTTTCTCATACTAATCATACACACATAGTGCATTCCTGCTTTAGACCCTTACCAAAAAAAACCAGGATAAGGTTATCACACTAAAAATCCATCAAAACATATAGCAGATAGTTAAGAGCCTCCCTGCTGTTCGTTTTTGTTAGGTTGTTTTGTTTTGGTTTTTTTTTTTTTTTTTTGTAGGAGAAGTACACAAATACACACAATACTTGAGCAGGGTTATGGTTGTTACCTTGATGCACCAGAGACACATCCTCCAATCTCAATTCTATACAAAGAAAGCAATGCATGGAAGACACAGCACAAGAGTTTCTCCCATAGCTAAAAACCAACAGAAAGTTGGGTATGAAAAGAACCTCTGGAGGTCATCTGGTCCAAATCCTTTGATCCAGAAGGACCACCCACAGCCAACTGCCCAGGACCATGTCCAGATGGCTTTTAAATATCTGCAGGCACGGAGACTCCACCACCACCTTGGCAACCTGCGGACCTTCACAGTAAAAGAAGTGTTTCCTGGTGCTCAGAAGGAACCTGCTGTGTCACTGCGTGCCCACTGGCTCCTGGCCTGTCACTGGCCATCACTGAAGAGAGTCTGGCTCCAGTCTCATTGCACCTTCCTTAAGTTATTTAGTATACATTGATGAGATTGCTCTGGGCCTTCTCTTCTCCATGTTGAATAATCCCAGCTCTCTCAGCTTCTCCCCATAGGAGAGATGCTCCAGTCCCTTAATTGTCTTCATGGTCCTTCATTGGACTGTCATTGGACTGTCTCCATTATGTCCATGTCTCTCTACTGGGGAGCCCAGAACTGGACACAGCACTCCAGGTGTGCCCTCACCAGTGCTGGAGAGGGGGGAGGATCCACTTAAGAAGCTACACATTTTGAAATCAGGTTCATTACCTACACAATTCTTTCAATTACATATCTATAGTGTAAAAAAAGCCTTAAAAGCTATAGCAATAATTAAAATGCAGTTGCAATCATATACCTATAATGAAAAATGGAACTGCTACTTAGTCTCAAGAAGCAGATGCTAAACACCACAGAAAAAGTAATCTCAATTACAGAGCTCTCACTGAAAGAGGTAACTCCTACTGAGACAGCTTTCAAGGCTACTGTTACTCTCTTCCTACAGTCTGAATATCCAAACTGCTTGTAAAACAGGAAGCCCAGTGTTTTAAAAGAAACTAGCCACTAGCTAAACAAAATGCAACATGACTTGTCCCTCCTCTGGCACCAGAGTCCTCAGCGAAAAACCAGAAGTGGAAGTGGACCAAGGTGCTTGCAATGCTCACAAAGCCACATTCAGCAGGTAAAGGGAGATGATTATTTTTATCTTTCTCACTCTTCAGGAGAGATGAGCTGTAGAGCTAAAATACACAATACAGGCTTGGCCTACGTGGTGATAAATTTAAAAACCCTGCTCAGCTTCTCTTCCAGAAGATTTAAAATTTTACACAGTGCAGAGGATAAATGCAAGCAGTAACACCTTCTAAAAAGTCAGATAACGATTTTTAATTTGTAGGACAGTATTCAGACAAGAAAGAATACGAGGCAGACTGGAATAGGGTCTTTATCCATGACCTTCTGTTGACACTTTGCACCACTGGAGAATGAGTTCAAAAACACCAAGATGACAGCACATGTAAGGAAGCACAAACCAGCTCCCAAAACACTGCCTGACTACAGGTGTGATGTCCAGAGGCTTTAAACACAAAATGCTTAGGCATCTGAGGAGAAGGAATTTAAACCAAGGTCTACCCCAAAGAATACCCTCCCTATAAAAGACAGAGTTTTGTGTTTACCCTAATCCTACTGTTACCAAATTTTGCCTCCTGTGACACCATTCTATGTGTCTCCACCTAAATATACTCTGTAAATGTAACTGGCACAAACTACACAAATAATTCAATGAAGTGCCTAGAATCCAGCACTTTTGGTTGTGACACTTCTCCCATGCTCACAGAATGGCAAGCCAAGCAGCCTGGTCACAGTTCGTAGAAGAGGTCACTTGAGGAAATCAGCAGAAACAGAACGAAATAAGGCTCTGATGATTTTTGGTCAGCTTTCTCATTCATTGCTGCTATTATTTTTAGTACAATCAACATAATAAAACATTTTTAAACTCCCTTTTTACACATATTTTACACATTTTACATCTTTTACACATATTGTGTTCATGTGCCCAGAAGCACTGCTACCTGATCACTAAAAATGACTATCAATCTGTACAAGAATAATTCTTATATCTCAGTAGTTAAAAACAGTATTTTTACCACACATATGAAAATTTCTGGAATCACTAACAATGACTTTCAGATACAAAAGTTAAAGAACATTTCTTGGAGGAAATGCATATTTATCTGTTTTGTAATAAGTTTCAAAACACATTTCCCCTTCAAGGTACACCGATAGACTACATAATATATTTTCTCCTGCATAATCAGATCTACTTTGAATTTCTGATGTTCATACAGTGTTGACATCAACTAATGTAATGAAAAAGTTTTTTTTTTCCTGTTAATCACTTAAATAGGGAAAAAAAATTAATATTTCAAGATCAGCCTGAGCATGTGAAAAAAGAAAAGTTACTTTCTTTGAACTTAGTCTTGTGAACGCCAGGTATGTATTCAAAGACAAAATATGCAAACCACAGGCAAAGCTCAGGCTTTCAAACACAGCTTACTGTTCTGCCTAGTGCAGTGTGTAAAGCTAAAGAAACATGCAGCCATCAGCAACAACAGTAAATCATTGTGTAAAACCAGCCACTTCATTCCTTACAGAAATTCTTTGGTCCTCTCTCCTACTCACAGGCCAGTTCTGGCCCACACACACAATTTACATTTTATTTACACACTGGACAGACTTGGGACACAGCTTTATAATGCTTCCCTTGAGTAGCAGCCCAAGCTCTAGCAGCTTCCCTCTTTCTCATACCACCCTTTCATGGGAATGATACCAGTATAAAGATTAGCTGGATATTTGTCCTGGGACAAAAAAAAAATGCACCAGGCCAAAGGACTGCTTCAGTTGGCAGTGACCTGTGGGATGCAGCACATCTGCACTGACCCAGCTGGGCAGGCAGGGGAACACAACAGCAGCTGCTTACACTGACATTGCTGCCTACAGCAAGAGATGCACAGCCAAAGCAGGGGAAATCACTTCCCAACACCATGAAGGTGCAGGTACGGGCACTGGAACTATGAAAATGTTTTAAAAAGTTGACTGTCCTACATTAATATGCTAACAGGCAAATTAGTTACTGTTTAGGAAGCATACAAGTATATTATCAAAGTAATAAACTTACCACAATTTAGAATTTACTGAAAGCAAATCAGAGAGTTCAAAAAGAACTAGTCACATGCAAGTGGCTGGATTATTTTGACATGCAGAGGTAGGATTTTTACACACATGTTGTGGAACTACAGAGCATCACCCAGTAGAATTTGTTAGTGACTTGACAGTCAGGCTTCAACTGCAATTGTTTTCCACCAGTCTTTGAAAAAGCGTAGGATTTTAGTAAGTTTTCAAAGACTCGAGTAATATCAATTCAAGCCTGTAGATCTGAAAGAACAATGAATATTGATTATGCTTCAAAAGGAAGCCAAAATTAACTAGGAAATATTCTGAACACAAATGGCAATTTACTGTCAAGAACACAACAAATCGACAGCTCACACTATCAGTCATGAACGTGGCAATGAATCAGTGCTTCTGCAACAAATCAATGGAAGAACTGAGGGAGAAAAAAAAGAAAACTACAACAAAACTCACACACACAAACAACACAAACTATCACCTATATCTATTTTTCTGCATCTTTGATGAAAAACAGGCTTCAAATTTGAGTCCTTGGTAAGGTACAAATACAATTAAATTTGGAAACGCGCCACTCAGCACATGAATATGCTCCTGAAAAAGTATTACTGATAGAAACACTTCATACTCATGTTGCCCTTTTAAATCTTGTGTTTGTTACAAAATGCTAAGCAGATTTTTTTTTCAAGTGCCTTCCACCCAATAATAGGTCATGCATAAAAAGAGTTAATGCCCTGAATTCTGTGTAAAGCTTATTTCACTCAACAGAAAGCAAATCATATGCAAATTTCTTAACTGAAAGTGTAGTGTGGGGCTAATAAGCACATGAATGCTTCACTATGCAAAATCCATGCAAATACCTGCAAAAGTTTTTAACCTGGGAATATTCAATATTCAAAATGCATGCAAATACCTATAAAAGATTTTAACCTGGGAACACTGCCTGTCACCCTACCTTTCTGTGCTTTGTGCACATTGTAATATTTTTCATAACCATAACATCCGCACTCCTGATAATACAAAATACCAAGTCAAGTGATTAGGAAAATTCCAAAAGAAACCACTTTGAGAAACATCAAACAATAAAGGAGGTCATATTTATATAACACACAGACTGTTTGCATATGAACACAAGTTTGCACACGGGTTGGGTCAAACTGAAACATTCAAAAAGGATGCTTCCTCCATGAGCACATACTAATGCTGAATTAAGAGAGGTTTCAATGAACACAATTTTTCTCCAAATGAAGCACATGTAGCACCGCCTCCTAAACTCCTTTTAAACAATGCAACTTGACTACACAGTGCAGTAAGAAATAAATCAGTACAAAACAGTGCAAGAATAAAAATATTCCTAAAATGCCATGCAAACCTCAAATCAGGAGACTTTAGGTAGCACTGCAGATTTACTGAGATATCATAATGTCTAATTTTCTCAAATGCCATGATTTTTTTAGGTAAATTAACTCTATTTATAGTTTTTTATCAAGCAGTAGCATCAAAGTCCCCATATGTTAACAAATATGAAAAAAATGTTTCTGTTTTAGGCAATTATAAATTTGTAACTGAGACTTCTTCAGCAAATACCGAAAAAGAAGTCTGAAATGATACTGAAGCAGAAGTGTTTCATGAACCTCAACACACAGTAATATAGTCTCACCAAATCAGAAATAATCACCATAAGACTAAGAAAGTGGTGGACTTTAGAACTGATGGACTTCTATTAACTAGCTTTCAGTAAAAGAAAAAGTGAATTTTGAATTAGAATTACAGATTTGGATTTCACTATTTTTTCCTTAGACTTGCTGTTCCCATTTTCATCCTCTACTTTAGAGGAATAATGCAATTGGCTACCAGTCTTGTTAAAAAGTCAGACAGCACATGCACGTTTAACATCTAATAAAACAAACCAAACAGCCTGAATAAAGCTTAAAATGTGTGAAGTGATGAAAACTTCAAAATCAAAATGGTTTGCATATGAATCATTTAGACCACTTTTTACAGATTAAAACTGAAGTCATGCATTTTCTATTAAGTGTTTCTTACACATTTCAAATTCCCTTCACATTTGGCTTCTTTCATTACATGCCTGCCATTGGTGACTTTTGTTTTGCCATAATGTGCTATGCAGGCAATATGACACAGTGATAATGTGGGCTGCAAGTGTATCATTGCTCTTAAAATTATGACCTTCTTTTAGTCACTGGTGTAAAGATCATGAAAGCCAGGGTCAGCTATAACACTATGAAGTTTCAGGGCTTAGGCTAATGTCAGCCCTGCAAAAGTGCACTGGACTGTAAGGTTTGAAATAAAAGCTGCTATTTATCTGTCCTGTAACTAGTGGCTCAAAACTCTCCTGCTTTCTGTGCCAGTCTTCACTGAATTTTGCTTAAGTGCTATTGTTAGAAGGCTGTATCTGAATGCTTTTTTGACTGGGGAACAGGCATGAGATCTATAAAGCAAAACAATTTTGAAGAACATCTACATCTCTGCCTGCTATTCATATCATAGCAACAGATCTGCATCTCCATCAACACTGCAATGCACTGAGGTGATGCATCAAGCAAGCATCAAGAGGTGATGAATCAAGCCTTCAGAGGGCTTTCCTCTGAAAAACAGACATACAGAATTAAAAATTTTTTTGGTCTATAATTCTTTTTTTGCTAAAAAGAACAGTATGTCTTGCTCTTCTTACCATTCCAGTAACCTGGCCTCCTTGCACAAACTGAGCAGCCCAGAAGCCGAACACCGGCACAAGAGCCATTCCTGCTGGCCAAGTGCAGCAGGTGATGCCACAAGATTAAGCCAGTACTCCTCCTTGAAGGACAAATGACTCACTAAGCCCACTACCAGACTTCTCTTCAGCTCCTTTTACTTTAAAGAAGGTATCAGTCAAGCCTCAAAGGACGCTTTCTCACTATTGTACAGATCTGCCTGTATTGCCCAAGAGCTCTGAAACAGCAACAAACCAGCCTAGCTCTGAATAACCAGGAGACTGAAATCTATGAATATGAGGAGATATTTTTATCCACTAAATGAGCTGCGTTTGTGGAAGACTAAGGTAAAGAGAATAGTTTCCATTATAACAGCATGAATAGAAGCCTTTTTCTTTAGGCTGGTAACTTGCCAAATGGAAACTATAACCCGCATCTCTTATTAAGGATTTGGAATAAATCCAACATCTGTTGTAACTTAACGTCAAAAGGCAATCTCAAACCTGCACTTGAAACTTTTCAAACTTACTACACACCCTCTCCCATGATAACTGATTTACTGAAGGTGCCATCTCACCCCCAATGCTATTTACAAAGAAGAGCTTATATACAAAAGTAGATGATTGGCAGGAAAGCTGCACAACAACAGGCAGCATGGACACGTTCCCCAGCCAGTGAGCCATTACAGTTCAGGGCAATGTTTTAAATGTTTGCTGCAGGAAAAACTGCAAGCACATTTCTGCAGTCAGTTCCCACTGCCCTGTTGCCAATTCCAGCAGACTTTTTAGAACAAGAACCACCTTGTCGATGGGCTGGCAGGATAAGCCACTCAAATTAATTTTGATCAAGTGTGTACCAGCAAATTGTTTACCTCATGGCACTGTAAGTTTAATTTCCCCTCTACTTAAAAAAAAAAAAAGTATATTTAGGTTTCAAATTATTTGACTTTCAAAATCAGTGGTAACACATTTCAAACACATCAATACTGAAGTTCAACAGAAAACCTATCTTCCATTTGAAAAAATACAGGAAGTGAAACACTTAAAATTTCATTAAATATCAATTCACAAAAAAGTGGAAAAGATCCTTACAGTGTTACAACCTATACTTTTAATGGTTTTCAAATACAACTTTTTTCCCCTTTTATATATGAATCAACACTAAATGTTTAAGAAATTCTCATTAAATGTCAGTGAAAATGTTTCAAGTTACTATTATTTTGGAGAAAAATGTAATTTTTCTGCATCATTCCTAACTGGAACTATGAAGCTCACTATCTATCATTTCAATCTTAGTGTTCTAGTCATTTGGACTAGCAGCTTGTTGAAGCTGAAAAATGGCCCAAAACACATTAAAAACTTAAATTAACACTTCATTGAAGAAGAACAGATATTTTCCTCCTCTGCCGAAAGCCTGCCTTTTTCTTCCAACCAAATTGTAACACTTGACACAATGGAACATTTCAGTCAGAACGAAAAATGCTAAAAATTAAATCTGCTTTTCTTTAAACAATTTTAATCATTAACAGTAGCTTCTGACAAAGTAATATAAAGTAACATGCTGAAGTTTATGCCAACACATGAATAGTAGCAAATTCTTAACCACTGCAGTCTTTCAACAACGCTAGCCACAAAACATGTCACCACTTCAACACTTGCAAAGATTAAACGTTATCTTTAGGGTGACTTTGCTACTTTGAAGCAGCTTTGAATATCAGCTTGGTTTGAAAAGTAAGACAGCAAGGCTTCAAGGTTAAGCATAGTTATGTAAAGCTACTTGCTTTCTATTTTACTGTAGTCAAGAAGCACAACTTTAACTTCAAACTTATGCCATAAAATAATAGCCTGCTCTGAATTCCAGTCTCTAAGTAAGTTATAACTTCTACCAAAATCCTTCTTTGCTAACCACATAATACACTTCTTCCTATACTTAAGAAGTTGTGCACCTTCAAGACAGACTTTTGCAGGTTCTAAAATTTCACATTTTCACATGTTAAGAATAATCACTAAGTATTTTTATTTACCAACTAATTAATAGTTAACTTTTCCTTTGTTATTTATGTAAATCTGTATTTTGGATGGAAACCAAAGGACTCAAAAACTCAGTAGCATGCATGGAAAAGCCTCCGCTTCCTTGTCCCTTCACCTGAGCAGTTCCAGGAGAAAAATGTGCTCAGGTGGTGTCACCATCTTTTACTCCTTAAGCTTTTGGCCCACTGTTAAGAACTTACCTATAAAACATTTAGAAACTCTACACAACATGAGGGGTTTTGTGCTAGATAGCACCATCCCATTTCTCTACACTAGACTACATGTCATTTTGAAATCACTTGGGAGAATAGTGCTTAAAATTTTACTCTATAATATTTTCATTCAAAGAGGTATAGGCACAGATACAAAGGATACCACGAGAGAGGTATGAAAATCCCTTTCTCTGGCAGGCTTTGGGATCAGGCAGTGGCAATATACATCTCTATTTCACACACAGTCACATCTTTTAGGAATACAAAAGCCAAGAAGTTTAGTCCAACACTCATGTGATGAATAAAGACAGAAAAAGCAGTACAGTATGAAACAAAGCTTTGTGTACAGGTTGTACATGTTAAATATTATGAAGAGCTTTAACATCTTCCTGACAGGCAAATGCCAACCACATTTATGAAAGTTGAAAAAATCCTTCTGACACTGTGCAAGAAGTACTTACTCTTCATAAAGAAAATAAATTTTCTTAAGCATTTTCACACTTACTTAATATTATTGCTGTTTGTTAAAACCCAGGGATTTCCTAAAATAGGCACATTTTTGTTCTCTGCACCGAAACCTGCACAAATTACAAGAATATTATCTGAATAACAAATAATCCTTACAACTTCTTCCACATACTCTTTGGACAGTCAGCTGATGCAAAATAACAGTAGTACAGGATAAGTGCTTTTTGCTTAGCAATTTCCCCACTGCTGACACACTGGCCAGTCTCTCTTTGTCTAACAGTCTGGCAGAAGGGCACTCAGGCTCTTTCACAAGAAGGTGTCAAAAACATAAGAGCAAGTGAGTTATGAAAGAAGCTGCTTCTAGGCCCATAGGTAATGACACCTCACCTAATATATGAGGTATGAATTCATTCCTCAGTGGTTGGCCCTGAAGATACTTCCAGTAATGAATTTCAGGAGCTAAGCTTACAGCACATACAAAAGCACTGTATTTTAAAATTTAGCTTTTTGTGGTTTTAGCTTAGCTGCCTGTCACAACAGTAGCAACACAGTAGTGTAACAAGTCATATCCCTTCCAATGTTTCTCACCTAGTATGAGCTGAAACTCTCCGTTTTGAGCATTTTCGCACTGATCATTCTCTACATCAAACCTCATTTTCACAGCTCCTTTAATTAGCTGTGTCTGTCCAGTAACTCAGAAAACGCTGCTCATACCACTTTAATCATAGGCACCACTTTAAATCAAGGAACAAAGCATTCATAGAACCACAAAAGCAACACAAAAGAATTGGTCATTTCTCACCAAGAGTGAGCCACATGCTGTAACAGAGAAAAACAAAGTGCAATCAAACTGTAAATTAAAATGACTACATACAAATCACCTGACACAAATACCTGACACAAATGACAGACCTGATTTTTTTTCTTACTATTATGCTTTTAAAGAGAAGGAAAAACTAGCTTGTTAGCTTTAGCAATCCTGCTCCTTTTGACACTAGTAGGAAAAATAACTCCCAACTTTCAAGACAACTTTGCTCTTTTTCTTTCACCATCTTTCAAATCAGACACTTTCAACACAAAACCAAGCATTTTCAGACTCTTGATCTTCAAGCTTCAGCTTGCTCCTCCTGTCTCTCTTCCGTGTCTCACCAACAACTTTCTGTGCCTCCCTGTAAGTTTCTTCGAAGCAAGCCCTAACATGTTGCATATGCAACTTCTGTCTAAATAAATTAAAGAAATTATCCATTTAGACAAAGACTAGTTTCAAAAAAAAACCCAAACAAAAAATCAAAACCAGAACTTCAATCTCCTGAGAATTTACCTAGCACAAATTTAATAACATTACTGCATACAACTATTCCTTCCTGAATCTCTGCAGAAAATCTCAGTGTTCACAGAAAGCCAACGGATCACGTGTGATTATTTATTATTTTTCCCCTCTCTTCTTTCCCTTTTCCTCCACACCCTGGGAAGTAATGACATCGAAGCCACGTTTGGTGGATGAGCAGTTCAGTGCTCTGGCAGGGACAGAGAGGCTCTGCTTGGGCAAGGCAGCAGCTCGGGTGGGCGGTACCTTGCCCAAAGAAGAAAGAATCCAAGCTGGTCTGCACAGGCCAGCACACACAGGAGAGCCTTTACATGTGCAGAGTGACAGCCGCTTACCTGCTCCTGAACACAGAACCAAGGCAACACAAGTGGGAAGTGCTGCTTCCCTAGAGCCCTCTCGGGCAGCCTACCCCTCCCTCTCTGCTGCTCAATGCAAACACCACGGCTGGAACTGAGTGCACGCAGTGTGAGGGATTAAGAGATACCTGCCCCACAGCAGTAGCCCAAGGCAGGCTGCCTGTTCCTGGGGAGCAGTGTTCCCAGCGCCAGCTTTTCATCTCACAGCCACTCCGGCAGCGTGTGCTGCCTCCGATACAACGCAGTGCAATCCAGCAGCTGGCCATCACAGATGGCAGGCAGGGGGGCCAACTAGCCTCTTGTTGTTAATACTTTGTATTTGGATGCCTTAACTATGAAGAGAAGACATATTTTACTCTGTTACCTCAGGGCTTATCAATCCAAAAGAAACAAATCAAGTAAAACTCAGTTGCGCTTAGGAGAACTTTCAGGAGAAATCCTGGTGATTTAAAATAACAGTTCTGTCTAATAACAACAGAACTGGTGAATAATAGGAAACAAAGATCATTTCTTTAAAATAGAATAAAAAGTGATTTTTTTAAGATACACAAAATATTATTTTAGAATTTCAATGATATAATATAGAAATATAAAACTGCTTTGTGCCAATCTCTGGACAGAGAGCATCTCACAGTAAAATTGCAACTGTCAACTGCTACCGTTCAAAATTTCTGAGATTGTTACCTACTTAGCAATGAAAGCCTCTGTCCTTTTACTTCACATAAAAACCAAAACCATTAGTCCATTAGCAAGCAGATTTTCAGTAATTTATTAAGATTTATTTGATTAAACGTTAGAAAATGTGTTCAGAACTCAAACAAAATAAATAGCAAATGCTTTCAGAGCGGAAAACTACGAGAATGGAATTTTCATAACAACAATCATCATCTGATTTTAGAGCCATTCATTATTTAGCTATTCAAAAAACAAATTTCAGACAACATGCACTAAAAATAAACTCTCCAAAACAGTAAATTGCCCCCATGCTGCTTTGTCATTTAAGCAATCACATTTTTCCAATAAGGAAGTTAATTCATTATACATTTATAAAAAATACATTTAATTCTTTGCATGGCGCTCCTAAAGACAGACTCCCCACTAAGCTGCCTAACTCATTAACTGGAAAGAAGCAAATCCTGTGGCGTAATCTAAGGTTTGGTGCATAAATGATAAAAAATTGCAATTTCAGAAGACGCTTGTCATATATTCTACATAAATATACAAGTAACTGCTCTAAAACTGAAGTTTCCTCACTTAACCAGTGCTCAGCTCTCAAAAAACCTACCAGTCCTCGGAAGAGCTCAAATCCCAACCTATTAGCACAGATTCCACTAACAGCAGGTTTGGGTAGGTTTTTGTTTGTTTTAAATCTGAGCTCAGATTCTACAAAAGAAAAAACTGAAGCAGATGTCTTCAAGAGCTAGAAATAAAAGTGTGCAAGATGTGTATATACCTTGTTTTTCAAAAAAAATGTTAAACTGGTCCCTGCGAGTTTAGCTCTCTGCAATCTACAGCTTTGTGATTAAAAGAAAAACGCTAATTAGATTGCTAAAATATCAGGATTTTTCCTGCCCTTTATTCAGCATTCAGGGAGTCAATGAAAAGATGACCACATTTAATTACAGCTGTTACCACCTCTGCCTTGCCAGCATGGCTGGTGAGCTTAGGAGAGTCCAAGTCAATATCCAAAACCTCATTCAGCTTTAAATGTGTTGGCCTCAGGAGCTGAGCAGAGGCCACAGGGGTTATAGGTTGTGAGACTGGATGTCTGATGGGTGTTACACCACGGAGCTGTGACACCACGAAGGCCCCGTGGCAAGGTGAGTGTGTAGGAGGTGCAAGTCTGTCATGCTGTGTCGTGTATCACAATATTCACTCTGCTGCTATCATTAACACTTCTGCACTACTTTCTAATTTCAAGTTATACAATTGACTTTCAAAAGACACTTGCATGTCATCTGTCTTTAAAACGAGGTGCTGAATAATCTAGTCAAAAGGACTAGAAGGGAATTCACACAGAATCAAACTGACTTCTCCCCCACTGATGATGTACTGTCAAGTACTTAAAGCACTTCTAAATCATTATGCAAGCACTTTTCAGAATTAAATTACAAGTGTGACATATGGCATGAAATGAAGGAACCAGACCACAATGCTGTCACTGCTGTTAAAATCCTGTATCATTCAAAATGTGAACAAATCAGTTATGCCACAGTTTTTCAGAATTGGTACATTCTGAAACAGCAGTATCAAAGCTCCAGCTTTTGGCATCATGCAGCTCACAGTTTAATGTTCTTGTACTCCGGCAGAACTGTGCTGATGCAAGAGCTGGTGAGGCTGAGCACTGGGGCACTCTGAGCTACACAAACCAGGTATCAGGTCCTGCTCTCCCAATTCCCTAATGACAGCCACTCCCATTCCCACTGCTTCCTCCTGTTCTGTAACTGAGATACATGCACTGCCCACATACAGGGTCTGCCTGCCTCTCCTCCTATGTGGTGGTAGCTCTCCTTCCTCCCAGACACCCCCTCCCAAACAGTCTACCAACAAACTGACCCCCAGTACAGAGCTGCCCCCTATTTTCAACTCTGAACAGCAGCTACCAAACTCACCCTCCTGATCCTGCAGAAGGAATTTTTCTTGTACACATAAAATAAAATTTCCAGTGAAACACTGCTAAATTTTATTTTAGGGAACTGCCCACTGTGGTAGACTGTGGATAAAGGATTAATTGTGTTATCCATACTGCTATTTAATTAAGATGCATCAAAAAACACATACACACACACACATACAAAGATAAATGTTTTGCAGATTACCTGCAATATGTTCCACAGCTCTTCCATAATTCCCAAGTTAAATACAAGCAAATGGTAAAAGCTGCTTTGCACCTTAAGATGAACAGCAAAACTGCTTCCATGAGTTTTTATGAAGGCCATGGGACCTTATGTGCCTGCTGATCTATCTGCCTCAGAGAACACAGAGACCTATATTCTAGAACAAAAATACAATTGCAAGCTATTTTCTTTGCGTTCCAAGAAGGCTGAAGATACAGGACCAGTGTGTAAAAATAAGTAATCCTTCCTAGCTTCCCATGGTCTGACACAGAAATGGGTGGCCTGTAAGGATGCAGAGCATTGAAGTGCAGCACCAGCGGGGAGCAACATTCCACAGCTGATGCCCAGCCCCGGCACCGGGCAGTGGCTGTGAGCTGCCTGCTGCCCCGAACACTCCCACCAGCAGCCCACAGCCCCTTCCCATTTGCACAGGACACCAAGATGTGCTACCACAACAAAGAGACCTGTGTGCCCATCACCTCCTGCTTCCCAGCCTCCAGCAGCAGCAATCAGCCATGATTTGCAACAGCAGTGAAGGAAGGTGTCTGACTGCACATTTTCATTATTCGATCATCTTTGTTGCTTCTCTTACCAAAGCTCTCAATACACTACTTATGTCAGCATACAGTAATGGAGCAACCTGAACCGATTTTGAAACTGGTCGCAATTCAAGACAAGAGAACTTTTCATTTTGATAATGATTACTTCCTTTAATTTTTTTCTATTCTATAAAGGCCTCTTTAGTCTTATTGACGAAACCAATGAATTACATTTTTGTGATATCTTTCATACATTGATTTTTAAAGTCAGCACAAATAAAAGATTAGTTGAAAGAGAAAAGAATATGGAAAAAAAAAAAGCTATCCAAAATATTATTTCTTCATCAGTCTGCATTCCCTTCTATTAGTCCACCTCTCCACTGCACAAGCCAGGGAAGGACATGTGGTCTTTCCCCACACACAATTCATCTTTTAGACAGCTTACATTGTCAGAATATTGCAGGTATACAGCAGGTTGACAGACTCCACTCACTTGGCAATTACTTTCAATGGAAAATAAATTACGCTGTTGTAAAAGCAAAAACCACACTCTTCAAGTTCTAATTAGTTTTATTAGTTGAAGCAGCAAATCTCAGAACAACTGCAGAAACTGGAAAAGAGCAAACAGAAAGCTGAACTCAATGTTGAAACTATTTAAAGGTCTCCAGCACATTAAATAATGCTTGTTAACTTTATTTCTTCAAGTGAGAAAAAGACAGGAGCTTGAGTGCAGGTATTGGCTATATAGCTTCCAATATTTTGCTTCAAAACATGAAAAGAATACAACATAATTAGGACAGATGTGTTTACAAAGAAACAAGCTGTTGCAGGTAAGACAGACTTTCAAAACCACTACAAGAACTTAAAAGTCCACAGCAGATCAGAATAAAGAAAGATAAAACCCTGCATCTGACCCACAATGTTCTCCTCTGGTAATCTTTTCAATGAAGCAGACCAGAGATATGGACAGATTTGAAGTATTGTTCTCATGGTTATATGAAACACAATCTTTTGTTTCATAATGCATGGAGTTTGCAGTAAGCCAAGATGAAATTATAGCAAAAGAAAGTATTAGCAAACGTATGCTGCAGATGACACAGGAACAATGCAAAATAACTTCACAGTTAGTTCAGCTTGCAATTGCTTTCTATCACTCAATCTAATTGTAAAAGAATTATTAAAGTGTCATTAATTAAACCACTGATTTATTCATAATTATGTACATGTAGTTAAAGCAGAATCTCAATAATTTAAAGCACTTCAATTTTTTTTTATATCCTAAGGAGAGTAGGTTATTTGCAGCATACCAGATGTTTGCTGACAAGAAAGAAAATACACTAAATCAGCATTTTAAGCAACACGTAGAAATATACCCATATCATTTATCTTGTTCAGATGACAAACAGGTACCCACTAAAATTCTCTGGGTCACATTTTCTGCCTCTTATAAAACTTTACTCTTTCTACAGGGATACACCAGCAGTGAGCTATTTCCTACAACAAAAGGCAAGCTCTTAATATCTTCTTCTTCTTGCAAGACCCAAGAAAAACCAGCAATTTGTACCACCTAGCAAGTGTCCCATTAATTTCAGTCAAAGTTCTGTGTGGAGAGCCTTCCATATGAAACGCTTTCTAAGAAGGATAATATTCTACCAAGATGAGAATCAATGAAAGTATAACTAAGCCCTAGCAATAAAAGGTGAAGGTCTCCAAAGCATGAAGGTAAAAGGCTGTCAGGTAAAGAAGAAAACCTTCACAAACTGAAAAGAGTAAAAAAGAAACATCAATTGGTTTAATAAAGACAAAGTGCTGCATTCTGCCTTGAAAATTTATTTTTAAGAAGTCCTTTATGCTCACTTTGTTCTTTCTCATCCCTCAATAGTATTTCACACATAATCAATAACTGAGCCTGAACTGAGAGGGGAAAAAAATGAAGCCACTCTTCCAAACAGTACATCCATTCTAAAGTTTTGATCATAGTTTGATCAAAGGAAATGGTAGCAGAATCACATTTCTCCTTACTGAGACTTGAGCAGTTTCATTTAAAAAGTGATAAAGAGAGTAGCACCTAGGTTAGTACAGAATTCAACTTCATAAAAACTACCTAAAACTACCCCTCCCCAACATCTTCCTCCTTATCTAGAAGCTTCTGAAGCTTACAGTATTTTGTAGAATCACAGAGCAGCTGAGGTGGAAAGGGACCTATGGAGATCCTCCCATCCAACCTCCATCCTCAGCCACAGCAGCAACTGGAGCAGGTTGCTCAGGGCTGTGTTCAATTGGACTTTAAACGTCTTCATGGATGGAGACTCTACACCTCAAGAGACACGTTAAAGGATTTGATCAAAAATCCCTGTAAAAAAAAAAAAAAAGCCTTTTTTGATGTTTGAATGGAATTTCTTGTATTTCACTTCATGCACGTTGCCTTTTGTCCCATCACTGGACACCATGGATGCAAATCGTAGCACAGACTGGCATCATTTACTTGCGTGGGCACCAGTCAAGCCCTGCACAGAAAGGTCTGGGAGCCTTCATCAGAGAAAGCAGCAGATGTATTTTAAACAGGGCTATTATACGCCTGCTGCCACATTCCAAAGTTAGGAAAAGTATACATTTATGCTGTTACTGGCTCAATAATAGGCAAGAGAAATCTTCAGATCGTACATAGTCACCGCAAAGTAGATGGATCTGCAGGTCAGCCCTGCTCAAACTTCTCTTAGATTTCCTTCTTTCTTATAAAGGTTTGAGATAGACTCCAGGTTCCAGCCTGTTTCAAACCTCTGCACCTCAAATTCCAGGCTTCAACTCCTCACGGAGGGTAACAGTTCATAGCAGCTACTCCACCCCAAAGGAGTAATACCATATACCTGCTGGCCAACATCCACCCAGGCTAAGTCTCCCCAAATGTGGCAGACCCCATTCCAACAGTTAGCAAGGCAGAGGTATTGGCACCTTTTCAGTTTTCACACATCATCACTGAATGAAAGAAATCATTACCTTCTCAATGTGGCTACTGGAGAGGAGAGTTTGTGTGATGGAAAGGGAGACAGTCCTGGACAAGCAGTAAGCAGCTCATCATATTCTCCTTCCCTCAGAACATTATTCTATCTGTGGTTTTCCCAAAGAGTTTATCCCTATTAGGTCTTACACATGGCTGAAGGAATCTTAGTAATCATATTAACCAAAAAAAATTCCAAGTTGTGTATATGTTTCCCCTAAATACTGTGGTAAGTAGACAGAAACTGACAGGTGGAAAGTTTAACTTAATTTTTAATGCAAAACCACTCCCCCTTTTCCAGTATTTCAGTCATCATAAAACCAGACACACGAGTGACCCCAATGCAGAAATTTAAACTGGAACTAGCTGCTTAGAGAGGCCTTAGCAACAGATGCCTGGCTTAGTCCAAAGAGAGCTAAGGCTCTTTGATCCATGCAGCATTGTCGACACTGCAGGTGGACTGGCAGCCACCTGCACCCCACCCTGCTGTAAGGAGCAACCACTGTGTGACTAACAAGAGGCTCAGGAACTCCCCTCCCTACTTCCAGAGGCAGTCTCTTTCTATTTCACATCTTTCCAAAGGTCTAAGATACAGACATCAAATTGAGATACACGAGAGACACCTGTGGCCAGGTGAGTAGTCACCAATCAGCTTATCCTCTGACTGTTCACATGGGCATTCTTATTCTGCCACCTAGCTATTTCTTCCCCAAAAATAAAACATTTATTAACACTGCTGATCATTCTTCAAATTTTTATCAATTTTTGCTGATTAAGCACTAATACAAACCACTAGTGAATGTTTCCAAAACACAGAAGTGTCAGCATTTTGTACTAATATTTGGATTAACCATGCAACTCATCCATATTTTCTGTTTATACAAGTCCCAATAAATCAGAAGAAAGCTACAGAAGTTAGTCCAAAGGCAAACTCATGCTAATAAGCTACATCTGGAGTTTTAGATTAAATACATCACTCCTCTGCTTAACAGACTTTTACTCTAAGATCCCTGACTTTCTAAGGCTCTTATCAACCCAAATCCAAATCATACATATGCCTCCCTGAACCGGGCCTGCCTTTTTTTGTGGTACCTCTGTTTACACAGCTTATCCCTTATCACACTGCCAACACTGGGAACCACAGCAGATGGTCCCCTCAGACACAACTCTAACAGGTTTTCTCCACTCCCCCATTCCACTTATTTTTTTGTGCAAACAACTGATAAGGAAGGCTGCTGCAATGATTTACTGATATCTGAAGTTGAAAATTGACAAAATGCAAACTGCTTTTGTTCGCCCCACCACCCCCCATGAACTGTTTAACCTCTTAACTACTAAGCAACACAGACAAAGAGTATTAATAATTGTACAAACCATACAGTCTGCTGGATTAGCATTTCAAACACAAGCGGTATTGATGAATTTAAAGATCATTACTAGACAACTTTAAAAGTTATGCCAGTTTCAACAAGCAGCCTTAACTATCAGCAAAGGAGAAATACGAGGCAGTTTCCTTTACTATTAAAATGCACTGGTTTGGAAATGCCTTGAAATTATGCGCAAAACCATTGCCAACAGTCTACTGAAAACAGGCTCTCAAGCAGAATTTAGAATAGATATGGGATATTTCATTTGTGTTTACTTTTATCTAACAACCCAGAACAACCTGAAGCTCAGTGACATAAAAATGAAAATGCTCTCAATATTGTTATTAGAAGGACAGAAAGATGCTTAAAACTAAGCTCCACATAAATTCTACTAAACAAGCCAGGCTCTTATTGCTGGAGAACATAAATTTGCAAAACCACTGCAGCAAAATGTTGCAAAAAAAACCTAGAGGTCTGCAAGAGCATCTCAACTAACCATCTATGAAGAAGCATCTGCAAGTAGACAGTAATGAACCAGACAGACCCAGAGGGCTTTCTTAAATGTAGGTCATGCCTGTCAGACCATAGCAAAAGACACAGTAACATTTGCTGAAGAGAACCCCGAGTTATTATTACACTACTTTGTAGGCAGACATTATTAGTTACATATTTGCAATGATCATTATCTGATGTTTAAGAGGAACAAGAAGGAAAATCTGCATAAATTCAATCTGCATAAATTCAACAGCTGTATTGAATTTAAGAGTAAGAGTCATAAAGCATTCCTTATAAAATTTCACACTGTACATGCTTCTCTCTTCATAAAGTGGTAACACAGAAGAAGAATTTCTGTTGAAATCCGATGTTTGTTTTACACCAGGGATTGGGAGACCAGCGAAGAAGTAGGCCAAAAGATGGTTTAGAAAATGTAATTTTTACTGGTTTACGTCATATTAAGATGAAGACTTAAATTACCTAATTACTGAAATGACATAGTTAAAACCTTGAGAATTATTACTCTTGATATCTGCAGTGTTCTCTTTCCTTGATTGATGTTTCCAGTATTTAATTCTGGTACCTTGTATTTTGTTAGAATGGAATCCCATAGAAGAAGACTGTATAATAAGTTAAGATGTGGAGACAGATATAAGAACATGAGATAGCAAGTACATGTACCAACAGCCTGATGCCTGGCTGGGTTTTTTTGGCTTTTTTTACTCACACAAGTAACACAGCAAAAAAAACCTGCAAGAATTTACGAAAAATTCCTGACGACTAAGAGAGTCAGCAGATTAGAAATGCAGTTACTTTTCACCTGAAGATCAAAAAATTACACAGCTAAAGAATTAGTATTTCAAAGCATAATACAGTGAAATCAACATTACTCAAAAACACATGGCCCTGCAAACACACATATGCATCTCCTGCTGTAAAATCAAGGACACAAAACAGTATTTATTTCTTTCTAGAGGCCAGTAAGACAAGAAGTGAGGAATCTCTTTGCTTAAAAATAGATTCACAGTCAACTAGGAAACAAGAAAAAATGCTGTAAGATTCACCACAGATTCATCTTTCTGGAAGCAAGTTATCAGGTAAAGCCATAAACACTATAAATAGGATACGTAAAAGACTGGAACATAAAATTTAACCAATAAATCTCCACACTCAAGAGATTCTATAATTTGACAGTAAAACTTGAATTCAAGCTAGAAAGTTATCTAATGAAGGAAAAATTAACTACAAAAAATCTGATTGCTCATTCTTTGTTCAGCTAGCAGTCATCAATCATGAGTTCAAAAGAAGAAGAAAGATTCTTCATTGGCCAGCAGCAAAACTTCCCATTCAGAGCTCACTTATTACAGGTTATCAGTGTTTACATTTCTCCTGTGAATCTACAGAGATGACATTTACCACCAAAATCCAGTATAGGATAATGCCTCTTTCAGATTCAAACACAATGCACGTGCAGATGCAGCTACACTAACACAAACATTTTTATATTTGTTAATAATTCAAAATAAATTGGGGTGGTTTGGGGGGATGGAATGGTCTATGTTGTTTGACTGATTTTCACAAATTTATGTTCTTTATAGGTTTCAGATTTTAAAACACTGTCTGTTTCTCTGAACTACTTAGAGCTGAACACTACAGGTAACAGCTTTGGATGCATGTTCATTATAGTCTCAACAGAAGTAAAATAGATAATGCACCAATAGGCTTTTCAGTGTTCAAATCTTTGAAGATGACCTCCAGTAATCATCAGGGTTATTTATTAATTTTTAACAAAGAAAAAGAAAATAACTACTGGAAAGATTTCCTTCTGTCATGTTACTGTAAAAAGCAATTGATGCAGCAGTACATTGATCAGCTTTCTTGCCAATAATCGTCATTTCTGCAGACACGGCATGAACCTCAGTTCTGCAACATTGTAAAGTTTTATGCTGACTGAAAAGTACTTAAATGCTTGAAATTTACTTGACTTACACTCAAACAAAAATTAGTGTCACAATGTTTGTGTTGTCAGAGGTGCAGCTCTCTTTTAAATATGAGTTAAAATAACTTTTCTGTAGTGTGATCAGGGATAGAATGAATGGCAACATTTAGACTATTTACCTTCTGGGAGGTTTAAGAATACACATGTTAAGGAAGGGGATGCTGTGGTCACAATCAAATCTCTGAAAGGCCACAATGCTGTTCACTGGAGAATGTTTCTTCTGAGACAGAAGTTTGCCATCTGACCACAAAATCTACAACAATTTAAACCTTCCTGAAACAAAATAGCAATTTCTAAGACTAACGGCATGTATATACAAAACTAGAAAACAAATCAGATCAATTTTTCAAGATACGTGACAAAAACCACAAAATCAAACCCACACAGCGCACACTGAACCATGCAGAAACTCAATGCTGTCACTGAAATGTTTTAAAATCTTTTAATAAATACTTTCACAAATAGGAAAAAACCAAGTTAACATAATTAACTTATATAGCATTATCATAAATTTTACCTGTACATACTGTAAATAAAGAATAAAAATAGCATACACATTTCCATTTAAACTTGCCTGAAGATAATTATGAATGCACTCTGGCTGAACTTCAAGTATTCAGATTTTAAACATTAATTTACTTTGACTATGTGCATGTCAAAATGAAAGATTGCTGTCTGGATTCAGACATGCAGTATTAATACTGAACACGTGCATTCATTTCAGGTCAGCAGACATTCCAACTCTACTTCAGCAGGTGGTAGGAACAGCACTCTAATTAAAATCTATATTAAAAAGTTCACAATGGGCTATCTACTCTGAATAGCTCCCATACAGAAACATCACTGCAGCTGAAAGACTTAGAGCACCTTCCCTCAAAACATATGAATGGCCCCTCACATAAACCACCTTTCTGAACAGTTTCTACTTTTTCAACCTACCAACAGATTTTTCAAGGCAGCCCACTAAAGATTTCAGCACCCATTTAAGATACTAAGAAAGGTACCAAACCAGTTCTTTAAAATAATCTCACATTTAAAAATCAAAGCAATGAAAAAGTGATAAACAAAGCTCATTCCCTATTAGATATTCATCTCTAGTCACTTCAGAAAATTATTATCTTTCATAAGTGATACATCTGAGAACAGTGTAAAAAAAGTCAAGACAATCTCGGCCTGGTAAAAAAATTATTTATTCACAGTTTTAGGGCAAATATATACCTGTTTGGGATTTGTTTTTTTCTAACTTAACATTGTTACATTACACTTTCAGGAGTAAGGTTTTTGATTTGTAGTTAATATATACCATACTGAAGGCCAGAAATATCCTGACATTTGACAACGCAGCAAGTTCTTCAGTTACAGTGCTTCATATAAACAACAGAGAGCACTAACTCCACACAGTACCCACAGTCCACTCGCTCCTTGTACCTTGCCTCTGCTGCTGAATGAGGTGATGGTATGACCACCAGGCTGAATGCAAGCACTTAATGGCAACCACAGCAAATGAACTGGATAGGGAGATACCCAAAAACCCTGAAATGGAACGTGTAAACCAAAGTTTGTTCCTCAAGTGTAACTGATAATTGCATTAAATACCTTCCAGGAAAAGAGTGATATCGATCCTCTAACTCAGAAGACAAATAGGTCCTTTTCTTCTTCAGATTTGAGAGCAACTAAGGATAAAGAACTATTCTATTACTGACAGCAAAACCAGACTCTTAATTACCATTCCCATAGAAGGACTAAACCTTCCATAGAGAGCATCAAGGTGATGACAATTCCAAAAGTATTCTTTCTTTCAGAAACCACTTGTTTCTCTGGACTCATACTGATGTCCATGTTGCATCCCACACAATTTACTGTATTTAATGAGACTTCAGTTTGGAAGTGATTCAAATTTGAAGTGCATGTGCCAGTCAAACAATATTGGATGGCACCTGGATAAAAGGTGACACTTTAGATCTATAAATTCAAATATTATAAACAACAGTGACACAAGCTTAAGCTGCTTCTACAACAGTTGTTCATCATTAGATGCCTGTGAAGTCTTCAGCACTCAGAGAAATGGGTCTTTGCAACTGTAAGCAGAAATAAAGGAGCATTTTCCTTCCCTGGGTACAGTATCTTGTTTTTCTCATGTGTGGAACTATCCATTATACTTCCTTTTAACCCAACCAGCCCAGATAACTAGAATGCCAGTTTGTCTAGTGCAAAGCTAAAAACATATAAAAATATATTTGACCTGCTTCTTTCTCCTAGTAAACAGAATCTTATCATACCCTTCTATTTAAAATAAATTTGGTTCCTAGTGAGAAACATCCATTGCCAAACAGCAAGAAAATCCATATAAAATAGTTAATTACTAATGTTGCATGGAACTTTGGTTACAAAACAGCACATTTCAGTTTGACTATTTATTTACAAAACAAAAACATAATGTAACCCCTAACATACAAAGACATACAAAAAATGTTTAACACATCATATTAGGGAAAAACTTTAATAGTCTTATGCTTTTCACAGACACAAAAAGAAATCATGTGTGAATTTTGACATCATGGAGAGAATTCAGAAAAATACAGTGCTGGTTTACCAGACAAACGTGTTCACAGCTCCATCACAGAATGTTAGACAGGTGTCATTGCATCAAGTGGTTCATCCACCTTCTGTTTTGCTTCTTTTAGCTTATAGGATACTGCTTAGTGTATAAACACAGGGTATATATACAGAACTGGACTGAATCTGTTTCTTTTCAGACAGAAATAGCATTTTAAGAGCAGGTGTCAAGACAGTCCAATAAGCAGCTACTGTCCATTGTCAGATGACCAGACAGATCTGCAGGTGTTTATAGGATATGTCAAGAAACTGTGTACCTGCTTCTCTGCTTTAATGGTGATGTATGAATCCACAAATAAAATTATCACACAAGGCACATCAGAAAGGCATAGCAATTACACTTGCCAAAGCAGAACTGGAACAAGGATCGTTTTTATCAACTTTTTCATGGCTAACTAAGTTCATTATAGAAGCTCTGAACTTAAAACACAAAACCTTGAGCCCACACAAATAATAAAATATCAACTAACAAGAAATAAAAAACTTGAAAGTTCAACTGAACTTGAAATTGTATTGTCAGCCTGACCACATTACTTTCATGGTAACTTATTAACACACTTCACATGCTTACCTCTAGACACAAAAACTCTGCAGAACTGTAAGGCTGACTAAACATTGAAAGGATTTATGTAGTTTAAGAGAAGATAAGGTTAAAACAAAATACTTGGTCTTACTGTATTAATAACTGAGTATTCACACAATTTCAAGCTATGCATCTCTCTTAAGTGTCTTGCCTGAGCTAGGACCAGAACTCCCCATACAGTGAAAGGAAAAAAGCCAACATCCTTGAGCTCCTTTCCTCCAGGGGGTGCTTCAGGAAAGCAAGTAAATTTTCACTTAGCTAACCAGACCTAACTTAGAAACTTAATTCTGGGATGTATGGAAAAAACAAATTTTGAACACCTATTTTGATAGATATTTGAGAATTCCCAAGATAGTCTTTTGTTTAGCATCGCTTTAATGTAGCAGCTGAAACGTACATTTAAACAAGGACAGAAAGTCCCATTTCAACAGTTTTTTGCTTGGGGGCTTTTGACAAAGATGTCTTTTCATTGTTTATTCCAGACTGACATTTTCAAAGACACTACTCTATTTTCAAGGTGTAACTATTAAAACATTTGTGAAACAATGCTACAGAAATCGATGCTAAAAATCTGTGGACTCTGTGCTCTGTAGAGGTTAAAAAAATACATGTTTTAGTATACAGAAAGTCATATGAGTAGTTCCATTTAAAACATATCTTAAATCCACCTCATTCATCAGGCTTTAAATCCTTCATTTTAGGAATCTGTTTCTTGAGGATATGGTTTGCAACATAGATGGCACATGTGTTTTCAATCCTGGAATGTGTCTAAAGTAACTGGGCACAACGCGGTATCAAGTACCACACAGTTTGTTTCACAAGTCACACACTCCTTGATGTTAGCGAGACATTAACTGGTTCCACACTTTCCACACATCAAAGTTATTCTTGGTTTAGTTCCTGGTACCTGAAGTACAAGTTAAGGGGAGCAGAATTGCTTTTACAAAAAGCTAGACTGTATTAATTAAAATGAAAAAAATGCAGAACAAGGTTTTGCAGGGGTGAGAGGCTGATTAGCAGGCATTTCTGTGTCCCAGGTCTCACAAAAACAACAAACCCGGCCCTAGTCCAGAGGGATTTTCAAATTTTTTTCCTTTGTATATATACCAAAATTTAGAAAAATCTTTACAGTTTGCATTAATTTTCCTTTTTTTGTGTGTCCACCAACAGTAAGTTTGAAAAATGCAGACCACTTCAATTACCTTCTTGAATCATAATTTGGGCACGGATCTCTAGAAAGAAAAATAAATAATAGTCCTTCAACAGGTAGAAGAAGTAAGAACCTATAAATTAGTTCATAGAAAAACATTCTTTTCCTTATAAAATCATTTTCCTGCAGAACCAAATTAACTGAGATACAGGAGGAAAGATCTCAACTTGAATCAACTACATGTTATTAATTCATCCTAGAAGCTGCCTTACTGCTTCAAACCAAAGGCTGTGAAAACCTGCAAAATAAGAAAGAGAACTATGTTAAACTAATTCTTTCACATTTTAGACTGAACTACCTCAGAAGCACTGCACCATGATCAGGGATCAGCAGCTATGGATATATTTCCTGGAGTTATACATTGTTTTCTAAACTGAGGAAACTTTCACCTAAGACAACAGATCTTCTTTGGTGTTCCATGGTTTAAAGATACAAACATCTAACTTTTGCCATCCAACCACATACTGCAAACCAATCTAGATCACCATGACTTCAATGTCTTGAGTTATATATGACTAGAAACTACTTTTCATTTCATTGTGGTGTACAGTATTCCTAAGTCCACTTCTTCAATACAAATGAGATATCCCCAAAAACTGGGAAAAAAAATGCTCTAATAAAGCTTTTGCTGCTAAAGAAAAGCAAAATACTTTTAATGCTGCTCAATATTTCCTTAGAATCTTCCTATAAGAGAATTGTTCTGCTAATATTTTTCTTCCTTTTTTCTTTTTTAAACCTAAGTGTTATGCCAAAGATCACATTTGCTCTTTAGTAAATACTAGGTAACACACCTGGAACTTCAAGTATAAATTTATCAACTGATTTCAATTAGTGCCAGGAAGGTGAGTCAAACTAGAAATGTTGTATACACACAATGCAAATAATCACTGATACACCAGCAGAGGCGTGATCCAAGACAACAACCAGCAAGATCTCAGGATGTAAATGAAGAATATACTCTAACAAATAAATTGATGTAATCATTACTGTGAGAAACAACTACAGCATTCACCAACTTTATCTGTTCCCCCCATTCCCAAAAAAAAAAAAAAAAACAAGTAAAACACACTTAACAGGGGAAAAAAAAATTCATACATGCACAGAGAAAACATGCAGTCTGGTAACATAAATGCCACTTTTGCACTTCACAGACCCTTTGGAGTTTGGTTGGGTTTTTTTTAATGATACAAATAACAAGCTGCAGCTGAAGCAAACTTTCTTCTTTTGCTGGAAGAATCCACATCTTTAAGAGATGCAAACTTTCCTGGTGTACGTACCTGAGACCCATGAAAATCTGCCTTGCCAAAATTTCTAAAATGTTTTTAATCATGACAGTAAAAGGAAACGGACTGCTTAGCACATTGTACCTCCCGCACAGTGAAAAACTCTTGCTAACGCTGATCATTATGAAAAAAACCTCACACCATCCTGATTGGACACACAGAGCCCTGGCTGCATCACGTTGCAAGTGACTTAGTACCACACCCAGAAAGCTTTATTTGGATATGATCTTTTCCATGCATGAACAACTACTTGTTTACAACTATATAGCACACTCTGAAACCAAAAGTCCAATTTCAAGATAGAAAAAAAGTTAAAACGATTTTAAACTTCCCCAGCTAAGATTCTGAAAATAAAGAAAATAAAGAGTTCATAAACTAGCATGAACGTATATGGATGATGATCAATTAATAAAAATCATACAAATCCCTCTAATCTCAAAAGACTTTTACATTAATCACTGCTTAATTTCCTTTGCGACCATATTTGAAGTGACAGTGGATCTCGCTTTTTCGGAATAATCTTCTAGGATATTTACACAAGCCTAATGTATGCAATGCTCCTGCATTATTAATAATTTCTGTGGGAAACGAACGAAAATTTTACCTCACTTGCTAGCGTTTCCTCTGAACTTTTGAGTCCTTTCAAGCAATGCAAAGCAAGGCCGTGAGCCAGGAGATCATTTGTAGTGGGATCAATTAAGTGACTAAATTGAAAATAAAATTCAGCAAAATGGCATTTTTAACCTAAATGTTAATTCAAACGGGTCTCAAGAAGAGGTTTCAGCACCGCTCACGGCGCCAGCGCGGTCACACAGCGCCATCTAGCAGTAACTCACAGTACGGCAGTTACTGTGACACCGACTTGGACACTTCCACAAATAAAAGTTTGTAAAATCCTCTCTCATTTAAAGAATCTACAGAAATGATCCGTACAATTGCTGTAAACAAACCTAAAGCTGAAGCTTTACAGATCGAATCTACACCAACTGCTGCAATTCTCTTCCCATTGACCAAACTCTGGCCTCACAAAAGGAAGGTGTTAAAAACATCTTTGATAGCTTATTACTTCTGCAAAACATCTTTCTAAAACTGATCTGGAAAAGCTCAGTAAGCATTAGGAGAACTCGTGCTGTAATGTAGTTCTGCACAGTTCTTTTTGCAAGTCTGACATTAAATTTTGATCTCATGTTTCTTCAACGTGTTACCTTCACTTACTTTAAGCGGCCAAGATTTTTCTTCTTGTCACGACTAAAATTGTTGAAACATCTCAAGTTACATACACCAATAAATTCAGGGTTTCTAACGTACTGGGTGAGGGGAGGATCTTTTAAGGCCCCAACAAATGGCATCAAGATGGATTCTTTACCAGATCAAGTTGCACAAAATACTTGCAGAAATCTATCACGGCACAAAACACTAAAACAAAGCATTCCAAGTCTAAAGCTCTAGTTTCACAAGCACATCATTTAACTCAGCACAAGGAAGCCTTAGTGCTAAATGAAAGACAAGCCATCTCTTGTAAGCCATCTCTTGCCCACTCAGTCCAGGTAATGCTCTGCCTTCTTTCTTTCTCAATGTCTCCATGCATATGCATAGACACTTTACAAAGATTTGCACTGAATCAAACCAAGCAACTAACATGATTTTACACTAAAATGGCCCAAAAAAACCACCAAAAGGTGACAGAGTATTTTTGAAACCACAGTGGGGAAAAAATAAAAGCAAATAACAGCAGTGTGATGACAATCCTTTGCTTAGCAATTCAGAGTTAGTGTTACTAAGAACAGTTATTATGAACAACAGTGGTGGCCCTAAACAATCTGTGAAAGCAAATCCTTAAAAAAACCCCACTGTGAATCTCTGTAAATTAGCAGCATTCACTTCAGACACATTAAAAAATGGAAGCAGAGAAGCAAGCCATTCTGAGAAGGATAGTGGACAAGCTAGCACCAAGACATCAACTTCCCCATCTTCAACAGTTGTGTTCAAAAACTATTTCCTCTAAGTATTTTTCTATGGAAGTGTATTTCAGTATTTCTCACCTTATATAAAAAAAAACATTAAGTCAATTATGACGGAGTTACTCTCTAACAGAGCCTGATCAAGGTTTCAGCTGTCCTGGGACCTAAATTGGAAGGTTTCATAAACATAAGGCAACAAAAAACCTCTCTCCCCACATCTATCAAAATTGCACATGCTAGATAAACATAATAATGTACTTGAAGATTGATGCAAATAAATAAACTGGATGATGTCCAGAGGAATGGAACAAGAAAGGTCAGAGTTCTAGAGAAGATGACCTATGAGAGAAGCTTTTAGGAATTAGGTCTATTTAGCCTAAACACAAGATGCCTATAGAGAGAAGGCATAACTGCATTCAAATATGTGAAAGGTTGCTATGCAGAAGGAAAGAATCAGATGTTCTCCATAGCCACTAAAGAACATACAGGCAGCTAAAGGCTTAACTGTGCTAAAAGGTACAGGTCACACACTCAGAAACACTTTCCAACCAGAAAGGCAGTTAATCATCCAAAAGGGGTTATGAATTCTCCATCACTGCAGGTTTACAACACCCAGCTAAAACAAAAGCTGCTGAATGGGCCAGCCTTGGGAAGGAGAGTTCACCATGCCAGGTGCCTTTTGGCCTATGATCTTCAACAGAATGCAGCAGTCTAAGAGGAGGCTCTGTCAGCCATGAACACAAACTTACACCCTGCAGGTGGTGAGGGAAAACAGTTCCACTTAAAATTCCTCTCCCAGTCCTCCTTTGCATCAGTTTACACTCCAGAACTAAAACCCTCTTCCGGCACCTGGCAGCTGGGCTGCCTGCAGCAGGTGAGCAGCATCAGACTGAGGTGCTGATAAAAACTATGTCAATTCCTCCTCAGAGGCAAAGTTCACAGCCCCCTCCATCTAAATGTAATTCTGCCTCAGTAAAGAGAGGAACCACTGACAACACTGAAAAGCTGCACCTGTAAAAGAACTGGCAGTCACCTACAGAAGAAGACACTGTTTTTCTTGCTCTGCCATGTTTTTATTTGGAAAATCACGAACAGACTCAAAGACATTTCTGAACACATAAGTTTACCAACCAGCCATTTTTAACAAAAAGACACAAGTATCATGGCAGAAGAGTTTGTGAAGAAAATTTCCTTCCTCTCATTGGCTTCCTGGAGTTTGGGGTTTTATGAAAATCAAGGTAAAAAAAAAAAACCTTTAGCAATCAGATTTTTCTCCTGTAACAGAAAATTCTGGAAGTGCTTTTCTTATTCTACTCTAGTGTTATAAAGAATATCTGGAACCATCAGCAATATATAAAGGTGACTGCCTTACAACTGAACTTGTTAACTTTTTTGTTTTCTAGTAAGACTTCCAAACCATATTCACTTCATATTCTCCTTCCATCACTACCAATTATGAGACTCAAGCTCCTAGTTAAATAACTACAGGAAGTTCAAATTTACCATCATCTGATGGTCTACATCTTTACACTCACAAAGGAAAATCAACATTTCCAATGGGAAGTGAATTTTTCAAAGCATGATAAAGACAAGCAGAAAAGTGGTGACCCATGAACAAACAACAGAATCTCAAAAGTCAACTATCAGTTAGGGAATCAATTACAAACAAGCACACTTTTGCCCTTAAAAGCCAGCCAACAAAAGCTGAGGGTCCAAAATGCCTAATAAAATCTGCAGTTCAACTGTACTGTCTTCTATTAAATCGCAAGCCAAAAAAATCACTTCTCTATACACCAGTGTCTTGTACCAATCAACAGCAATTCAGTTTTGGCACAATTAACTCAAAGTCTATTTATAGTTATCCAAGACAAAGTTCCCGCTCAGCTTCTTTCTGTAAGCAAATTCCAAAGCCAGGGATTTGAGACGAGACAACTGTCTCAAGCTTAAAGAAGCTACTGTCTTCTGCTTAAAGAGCCCGTTCCTCAGCCCCAACACTCAACCTGCTAACTCCAACTGGTAGCACACAAAAGCTACAGGATTCACAGCAGCAAATTCAACATTGATAGATGTGCATTTCTGTAGGCCCATCATGCCCTGGCTAAGCATGAGTGTTGGAAAGACTCCACCAACTCAGTCAGCTTAAAGTCTCCATGGGTGCTGTTTGGCCCACTTTCTCCAAGTGGTTGAAAATAGCACAAAAATCACAAAAACTGAACAGGATAAGGCTGAAGTTTCCTATGAACAGCAGAAACAGGTTATGACAATATAAAATATTCTAACACACGGTTTTATGATGCAATAAAGTAATTTCTCTGCACATCCCGAGATGCAGAGCAGCCTTACCACTTCTCTCAAGGTGAGAGGGCTTGCTATCTATGCAGTATTGCTGAGACCAAATAATTACTCCGTTTCTGTGAAACATTATGAGCCTGTGCATAACTTGCTTGGTTTCAAATTAGGCTTTGGAGTACAACAATGCCAGAAAAGAGCAGGACTGAATGGTTATTCTGTGAACACCACCAGGAAGACACAGGTTATTGTATTTGCGGGGTTCCTCATGGCAGGAAGGAATGATGAATCTGACTCCATGTTCTCAGAAGGCTAACTTATTATAGTATATTATATCAAAGAATACTAAACTAAACTATACCAAAGAATACAGAAAACATACTTACAGAAGTCTAAAAAGATAATAATAAAAACTCATTACTCTCTCCAGAGCCCTGACACAGCCTGACCCTGATTGGCCATTGAGTCAAAACAATTCACATTAAACCACTGAAACAATCACCTGTTGATAAACAAACTCCCAACACATTCCAAAGCAGCAAAACACAGGAAAAGCAATGAGATAATTATTGTTTTCCTTTTTCTCTGAGGCTTCTCAGCTTCCCAGGAGAAAAATCCTGGGCAAAGGGATTTTTCAGAAAACATGAATGTGACAACAGGTCACATGGGAGTCTGCTCCAGCTTTGCTTCAGATGGTAGCAAAATGTCATTTCACTATCACAGAGCTCCTTCCCTGCTAACTTAAGGGCCTCCTGGGGCACAGTTCTACTGCCCCTAGAGGTACAAGGGACAGACTGTCCTTTGACAACTTGTCTCACTATTTCAAACATCATTCACAACAAAAGATTATACAAAACTAAATTTAAAATATTTAGATGGTAAAAGCAAGAAAATTATACAACTCAGAGGTTCCTGAAGATAAGCTCAAGAAAATTATATGCAGTCAATATGAATGAACTAAAAAAAACAAAATACACAAGTAAGTACACAGCTAGGTCTTACCCACAGTCAACTTAGGATGTTAATTCACAGCAGGTAGTATTTTCCCTCAAAAAAAACCACATTAAATCACATCCTGTAAACTGTTTAGAATTTGCCTGAACAAATGAAAAAGCTAGCTTTGGAAACTTAGGATAGCACCACAGTAGTGACAACAGTTACCAAATGCTAGCCCTAACAAGCTGTTAGGCACCCAAACAATTAAATACTGATGTCCAACCTGAAAATCATCTGCCTTTACACTCACAGTTTTATTTATGCTGTAGTTACGCATTTCAACAAGTAGTGTTTGTTCAGTAATCCTTATGGTTTTTAGTGTCTTGGCGAAATACACAAGGTGAGACAGAGTACATAAGGTTTTTAAAATTAAAAATTTTTTAATCATTCCTCAAAGAAAACAGTATGTTGATCATTATAAGCAAACTCTCAAATAATGCTTCAAAGATAAAAGTAACCCAGCCTACCCAGACCAGCAAACAAAGCAGAAAGTGCTTCCAAACGGAATAGTTCTTCAAAAAGGTGCATTTAGGCAATTACACCTCATGAATCTCATCTCCTTAACACAGACTCCCTAGAAGAGAAACTGAGTCCAACACAAAACATAACTGAAGCTAAAAAGTGGTAACTCTCGAGCCGGAACAGAAGTACGAAACAGACCTTCACAATCAACAGCAAAGTTGCCAACTAAACCGGCGTAAGATCAGAACTTAAACCGAAGCAGGTTTATTCCAATGCACATGACTGTATTTCACAGATGCCCAGCGCTCAGGCCCCTCATCCATCCAGCGGCTCCGAGCCCAGCAGGGCCGCAGGGCGCGGAGCCCGCCCGGCGGGCGGCAGCGCGGCACTCCTTAGCTGCTGCTGCCCCCTCTCGGCTGCTCCCGGCGCGGCACCACCGCGCCAAGGCTCCGGCCCAGCCCCACAGCAGGGCGCGCCTCGCCTCTCAAAGCTTCTCCCGCTGAAAAAAGCCTCAGCTATTTCATACATTACCTTATCCCAATTGTGTGTGTGCGTGACCCCTGTATAAACATTCTTTTACAAGAAAACCAGAAGGGTAGTGTCCAAACTCACTCATATGGCCAAGCGGGCCAGGGGAGACACAGAGCTGTACCACTTATTAAAAAAAAGGCATAAATTAAAGCACAGATGAGCTAAGACAGCAGCAGACACACTCCAGGGATGGGATGGGACGGGAATCGAGAGATAAAAAATTGCTATGTTTCATTACTTGTTCACTCAGCAACAGGACCTGTTTTAACACCTGAGAGCCACGGAATCACCTACCAGGCTTACGTGAACATAACCAAAGCTGGCCATGAAGAAGGAAACAAAATTCCTTCTCTCTCTCTTTTTTATTCCCCCATCTTTCTTTACTTGCTCAAGGAAAAGCACGAAAACCAATTTGTGTATATTATCTGTTTTAGTGCATTTCTACTTCCCCAGCCAGCCTCCATAATCACACAGCAGTCTTTTCTCTGAGTATGCCCTCAGGTCTGAGAGAGGGAGAACACCACAGATTAATGCTCTATATTTGGAGACACAAGAACAGTTCGAGTTGTGCAACATTCAAAAGTAACAAGCTAGAAAGCAACTCAGCCAGGCTTGCCTTGCCCCCCAGAGTAACTTAGAGCAATTCACATACAGAGGCATCCGCATTGCAACTGACAAAAAAACATTCCCAAAATATATTAAAAGCATCTTAATGCAAAGCTGCAACCATGGCAAGTTCAGAGAACTCTGTCCTCATTGGCAGCTAAACTTCATCCTTTCTAGGAAATGAACTGTAGTCAAACTGAAGCAAGAGCCTGCAGTGAACATTAACCCTCCATCACTATTCCCCAGTCCTCCAGGGTAACAAGCACATCTTTTTCAAATGCTCCTACAAATGTTCCTGATCAAAATAAAATCCTGCTCCTACCTCTGAGACTACATGGTCAAAGAAATCTCTTCAGATTACAAAAAAATGGTCTGTTCTCCCATTAGCTTTTATAAATCTACTATAAATTTTCCTTAGTCATGAAGAAACGTGAGACATGTGAAATTAACATCTCTGTAGAACACCCTATAAAGCTCCTCATCATCTGGGTGTTTATGCTGAACTCACTTCATCACTGCTATTTATGCTTCATTTGCTAATTGCTTAACTATCTACCACAGGGACATATTCCACATAGGAGGATAGATGCTACCAGGAGTTGAAATTTACCTTTCATGGTTCAATCCTTTTCAAATTCATTCTTCTGGATAACATTAAATTCAGCACTGCCAGAACTAACCTCCATTGCACAACCACCAGAGCATGGAGCCAATGCCCTGTCACTAAAGTAACCCTAAACATGTCGTACATGCTTAAATTTGCCTGAGCTCTCTACAAGTGTCTCTGAAGATAGTGTGCACGTAGGATTTACTAGTTCTTCAGCATGCTCCCAACTTTTAGCTGCCTGCCCTATGATTGTGAAATAAAAACACTGAAAGAAAACAAACAAAAACAAACAAACAAAAAAGCCACTCAGAGATGAATACACAATTTTAAAGAGGATAAAGACAGTACACACTTGTCATATCAAGCACTAATGGCAGTGATGCCATTATGAGAAGAAAACAGACTCTAGTTCTTATCTAGTTCCCCCATAAACAGAGGACACATTACCCAGTTTGAGAACTCAGAGTTCTATCCTGTAACGGAGAAAACATCCTCAAAGCTGGACTCCCCACTTAACAGAAAGTTGCCCAACAGGAATAAGAAGTTGATCCTGAGGAAGCCAAGGTAGGAAAAGCCCACCGCAAAGAGGTCATATATCCTGCACTGTGCTACAAGTCAGAAGTGATAAGTAACAGAAGTCTAGCCACACACGGGTTAGGAAGTTTTACAGGGAACACTGGAGCAGTAATACGCAGTTGCCAAAACCACAATTATACGTTAGTTTACAGAGACTTAGGGAACATGCAGTGCTGCAGATGAGTCACAGCATGATGCTGTATGAACTCTATACTGCAAGAAACCATCCCAACAATACCCAGACTCACTGTCCCCCTCACAGGCTTATAGGACACTCTGGATGCTCTGGGAATATCTATTCCTTCCGAAGAACTGTGAAATCTTGATCACCCACAGTTGAGCACCTCCATCTACTACATCCCATGAGCCTCACCTGTTTTCTTCCCCACTGTGTCCCATTTCACCCCCTCTCCTCATTCTCCTAACCATCTCACCACAGAAGTTTCAGGTTTTAAAAAGAAGAAAACCTTCACACCCACATCCCAAGTATTCCCATACTAACTGCATGTCAGAGCACACTTTTCAAGCCTGAGCACCAAGAATCAGCACACAAAACAAACTTATAGCAAGCAGCAACTCTGATCTTCTAACAGCAGGAATATGCATCGCTGGAACTGTAAAGCAATTATCTCAAGACAATAGGTACAGAAATGTTACTTTACTGCCTCGCTCAGTATCAACAGCCAAAAGCTTTTACATCCAGAAATAGGAGTCAGCTCGAATCTGAAAGAAAAATCTGTGGCAGAACAGGTATGGTGGTAAGGTTATCAAGCAACGCAGAAATCATAGAGGGCTGTGACTACAAGTTACAGACAATGGGAGAATTCTTCAGTGAGGGTACAAAACGCCAAAATTTACATCTCTGTTCACTTCTCTCCATTACTCAGCTGCTTCAGAGACAGTTTCATGACAGCAGTGTTGTAGGGAAAACAGAAACACTTCTCATCAACAGAAAAGCAGTGTGGGGTATTTTGCATATTTAAGCACACACCATGCATACCCTGCCCCTCGAGAAAAGATTGCAAATTACTTTTTCATTCTAAATTGGAACTGCACTCACAACCACTGGAAAAGTACAAATCCAAATACAAGGACTAACCTTGAATTCTCTGACTAATAAGGCACTTCATGAGCAGCTAATAAAGATTTGTCTTTTAGTTTAATAAAGAATACTAAAAATGCCTCACAATGAGGATGGCTCGCCCCAAAAATTACACAGTAGTCACTACCATTTTACATGATACTTATGAAGGAACAGATGAGCATTATCAGCAAGGTGGAGAGCAAAAAATGGAAATACCAACTGCTAGTTCTGAGCAACTAAAAGCATACACTGGAAACCAGCAGAGATCTTAGTCAAAATACTTCATCAACCACTATGCAGGCTGCAGAGAGCTTATTTTAATAATACAGTAACCTATTAAAGAGATCTCTAAAATAATAAAATAAATCAAAATCTAATATTAAAATTTTATTGTGTGGTACAAAAGTACTTTTAAGACAACACTTGAAACAAAGGACCAGATACTGAAGGAATCAATACCTGTACAGTCTTAGTAATTTTCTTTATTTTGCACTTGGACGAATAAAATTTATGCTGCAGCATGCTTTGTTGCATCTGTATGGGGATGGCCAAAGTCTACACAAGCATGGCTTATGCAACACAACGAACAGGAGACAATGCCATTAAACACTGAAGTCCATTTTAGATTGCAGCACCTCATCTGATTTTCAACAGCCGACTCTTTCCTTTTACACCTGTCTTCTTTTAACATGAGGTCTTAAGGAGATCATTCTTCCTTGTATTCTTCCTTCTTTCTTCTACTCAAATGTGTTGTTTAAGCAGATGGAGAGTCTTAATGATACCTCAGTTATATCCACTGGTAAGCAAAACTGACAAGTGTTTAGAAAATTAACAAGTAGAAGTGGAAAAAACCCCAATAATTTCTTTAACACTATTTCAAAATATTATTTGATATTTGCTTTAGAGAAATACATAAATTCTCTGCACAGGGAGTTACAGAGGTGTAAGACATATAACTTGGACTATAAACAGCAAGAATTGGCAAGTCTCACTGATACAAGTCCTGCCAACTAAACACAACAATGGAGTGAACTCTACACAGCAACTTGGCATCCAACACACTTAGAGAAGACATCTCTGAGACAGTGTATAGGATGCCTGAACTAATTTCAGATTAGTCTAAAACTGCACAGGTAAAATTAAAGGTCTGTAACATAACCCAGTTTCTAAGTGCTACATCAAAGCCAAGCCCACTGACTTAGCAGAAACAATTCTTGTTCATAGAATCCCATGCTAGAGGAGGAGTATGTTCTGTGCTAGCATTTATTTCTAAAACCCACAAAAGTGTAGTGCAGATAAACTGTGACTGGTTTAGCCTCACTGAATGTTTAATAACAGTTTTTGCTTTGTCTTCATCAAAGAAGAAGTTAATGTTAATTTTCCTTTTATTTCTAAGTTACTAGCAATGCCTTTCCTACCCCCAGCATGTTTTACAGCGGCTGAGGAGGGAATGCTTTGGACCTGAACAGCCCTGAGCCAGAAGCAATCTGTATGAAATAACAAGCATGCTTAATGTCTTGATCCACCAAAATGCATTCAAAGCTGAGCCAAGCTAGTTCCACAGAACTAGAAACATATAGATGTCAGCATATGTGAACAGAACTACCCACTTGAGAAGTCAAAGCATTCTATGTCTGACTACACATGTGCAGTTCCATTTTTCAGAGAGAAAGCAAGCTACATGGCAAACATACTTAAGTCCCTTCCAAACAAAAATCTTGCTCACAATATTTGAAAGCTCCCAGCTCGCCCATTTCCTGTTTTTCACAGCAGGCATTACAGGCAGTCTGTACCATGAGAGTTTCTTCCTCCAGGGCGTATCTCACAGGGAGCACTCCAGCAGGTCTGCAGGCATGTCTAAACTATACAGCAAGTCATGCTGCCAAGAAACCAAAACCAGTTTTAGAACCAGTAAAGCCACCATCAGCTACACCGTTTTCAGAATATGAACAACTACCCATGGTACAGCCCTACACTGACAGCAGCTGGTCCACACATTTCTGTGTGGCTCAGGCTTATAAAGGAGCTTTGTGTTCCCACAGGATGGTATGCAAGATTTGTTCAGAATGCTGCCCACCTTCACACTGTAAAAGCAGATACAAAAATAGGTTCAGCTCTTCTGCTGGTTTCCCTTTGTCTATTTTTAAGCTGATGCAGTCCCTGACTTTTAATCACCATTGCTGTTATTGCAGTATCTGTATATTGCTGATTCACACTCTGGTCTCTCCCCAGACAGAGGCAATCTTTGCTGTGAAAAGTACAGCCCTCAGTTTTCACCTTTGGATATAGACACTCCTGGAGGCAACAAATGGTGCTTGTACAGAAAGAACATTTTTGAAAAACATGAAAAGCAAGGAGGACATTATATCCATGTTCAGTTTCAGATAAGTCAACCTAAAAGCCAGGTTGCATTGTTACAACTTCCAGTTAGCAACAGGAATCTGTCTGATGCTGCTTTTCTTCCTTCTATATCTTTTCCCAATCTTGCAATTAGACAGAAGACACTAGAAACAGTGCTCAACTCCCTCATAATGGAGCAAAAACTGCAAGTAAAGCTCACATCTTATTTTCTAAAGTCAGAACTTTATTCCAGCATCTTTTCAGGAAGTGTTGTCTCAAAAGCTTAGGAACATGTAGGAAATAGGTTCATCCAAGCACTTTTAAGTAACAGCTGCCCAAGACACTGTGACAACACACAATCTTTCATCTTAGTATTTCTATCTTTTCCCCAAGATTGTAACAGTTTTACATAAAACTAACAAATACTAGCAACATAGGGACTGATTTACAAAATAGCTCTTACAAAACATTTTCTTCTTAATTTTGCATACCATAAACAATATTAAGTTTAATTACAAGAAATATTTGTCATCTGGATCATTTAAGCAACAGTTACTGAGTAGCTGCTTCACTGCACAGGACAAAAAGATCAAAAATCCCTATCTGACATTCTATCTGAAGTTCCCAGATGACTAAACGTAAAAAAAGCCAAACATGCCTTCTTAAGAACAGACTGACAAGAATTACCTAATTTCAAAAAGAAGAAACTACACTGCAAAATTTCTGCCTATCACCTAGCATTGAGGCTTTTTTGTTTGTTCCATTTAATGTATGCACAAACTAAATTAAGACTTAGATTTAATAATGACTAGAAACTAGTGGTCAATTTCATGTAGAACTACCAAAATTACTCTGGGACTCCTCTCCCAGCAACTGAAACTTTTATTAGGTTTTTTAGTTCTCAGTTTCAGATTCTAGATGTAGACTTATTTCTATTCTAAATAAACAGTTAATTTTCTAACAATATAAGGTAACAAAAATTTAACATAGTTCCTTCCTTCACTGCACTCCCGTCTTCCCTACATCTCTTCTAGTAAAATCCTAAAAGCACAGGACAGCCATCTGAATCTTGACAAGCCAAAAGTAGCTTCTGGAATAATATGCATTAGAACAATGAAGGGAAAGAGGAATTAAATTTAAGAAAGCCATAATGAGAACATATTTGCAATCTTATACAAACAGCTGCCACAAAAAAGGGGTTTTCGACCAGTACTCCACTTGTCTGTGGAAAGAGCATATCTATTCCAGAGCTGTACTATGAATCTAATAATCACCTGGGTTCCCTAAAGTAGCTCAGCACTTGAATAATTTAGTGTCTTATTTCTACGTAAGAAAGATCAGCAGCAATAAAGAAAAAAGAGATGCAACTGTTTAACGATATCATGACACGTTCATATGAAAATCAGGAAACCATTCTGTGAAATCAGAATTGTTTTCAGAAAAATGTCAGGACAGACAACTTTGTAGTCTTTCAGTACACAAGTTTAGGTGCAAGACACACCTGAACCTGAATTAATTAATAAAATTTAAGTTTCTATTTTGACTAGTCAAAAGCTATACAGAAGTCCTTCAGATTATACTTGTATATTGAAACATGGTATTAATACAACTTTTCAACTTTTCTGTCAGCATATTTTGCATTAAGGAGATGAAACGTGGTCAGCATAACCACAAGTTTGGGGGTATTTTTAGGCTTGGGGAGGCAGAACAAGATGATGGGGAGATTTTAAAATATTTCTAAGGGAAAAAGAAACAGCATTCTCAGCTCTTTGGAACCTATGAGGTACAATCCTGTGTCATTCTACCTCCATCATACTGATCATCCCTCCTGAAACAAAAGAACATTTACCTGGAGTAGACCACCTCTGCTCCAATGCAAACACACACATCACCAAGTGAAAACACTGCCTCTCTCTCACTTCCCCTTGGGTTCCACCAATTACAATTAAAAACCAAGAACTACTATATTTCCCATCCACTCTTACGAAAACTTTTCAATTCAGTTTAGCAAGTAAAATGTCCAATAAAGGCACTGAATTGCATCTATCTGATGTCTGCCCTGTCAAGAAAATCTAACCATTCTGAAAGCACTCATGCTGTAATCATTCTGCTTAATGCCAGAAAAACACTTTACCTCCTCACCTTCAGATCAGAAAAGGATCAGAAGGGGATTTTTAAAAGCATAATTAAGACTGAAAACATTTGATGACAGCTTGACAGCTCCGAACATTCACCCCAGAAAAACTGAATTACAGGGCTCACTCATACTGTTACCTGTAATTTTGTATCCATATGCAGCCAGCTGTCCAGCCATGTATTCACCATCCGAATTATTGTGAGAACATCCCCATGTACGAATCCAGATTTTCTGAACACCAGGAATAATGCTGGCAAATGAAAACGAATGAGAAATGCAAGTTAAATTATAAACAGGCTTCCTCTTTAAGCCCACTGAACTGACTGAATGAACTGTAATTCTTCAAACATAAAATAAGCAACACAAAGAGTAACAACTCCAAAACAGCTGAGGAAAAACAGTAATTATGTGATTTTAGTGTAATGGGTATTAGGCCTTGCTGGGATAGAGCAACAAAAACCACTATAGGGCTGTGTGTTTTGTGTTTGTGACTGGAACAGCGTTAACACACCAGTGTTTCAGCTGTCACTGAACAGTGCTTGCTTGTTTCCCACTGTGCTCCATCCTGCCACAAGCAGGCTGCAGATGGACAACAGGTTGGGAGGAACACGAGCAGAATAGCTGACCAACAGGATAACTGATTCCAGATGACATCATGTTCAGCAATAAAAGCTGTGTGTTTGGTGTTTCCAAAATAACCACTGTTCTGAGACTGGTTGGGTACCAGTCTGCTTGTGGGAGGTGGCGAATGGCTGCTTTTGCATCACTTGGGGTTTTTCCCTGCTCCTTCCTTCACTTTATCTGTCTTCATCTCAACCCACAAGTTTTCTCACTTTTATTCTTCCAGTTCTCTCCCTTGTGGTAGAGTCAATCCACCACAACTAGCAAGAAAAGAGATAGAAAAGAGTTTCAGCATGGAGAAGGTGCAGGAGCTGTAGGATAACAAAAGAATCAGTACATTGCAGTTATGTTAAAGCAACAACAAAAACCCCAACAAAACACACAAATAAACACAAAAAAAAAATTCCAAACTTAAACTCCCCAAATTTCTCAAAATTATCCTATCATGTAACAAGTAACCTTCAAGTGACAGCACTGAAATTAGGCCAGCAGCAAACAAACTGCAACCTTTTGATATTACAGCATGCATTGACTGTAGTTCCCTCCGCACAAGCCAGCTCTATAAATTAACTTGATGGCCACCAGCCACACAAACAGTGGAAAGCTCCCATCCCAACCTTTCTGGGCTACAGAACCAGCATGGCAGACATGCAGTGTGGAGCTAGCACATACAAGGCTCCAAAAACCAACAAAAAGTTCTGTAAGAAGCTCTCATTGAAATTCCTGGGATAACTGCCAATGAGCTAAAGATGCCAGTACAAGAACACCACACATCCTGGAACACAATACTGCACCCTGCCTACAGCTTGTTTTTTTCTCCCCCTCCCCGCTTCTTTTTTAACAGACATTTCCCCTAGCTAAAAATAGAAATTTGTTGATGGAACATTAATGATCATTAACTGCAAACACAGGGTATTTAGACTTCCTGCTGTCTAAACAACACATGTTCAACATGCTTTCTTGGGTACAAAACACTAAAGCACAGCCTGCTAGAGAATATATAGTACCTGAATGCTTTGGGGCATGAACTACTTGTGTGAAGTAGCACCACAGAGCACCAGCTCAGCTGCCCATACATTCCTGGTAGACTGGGGCCAATGGACTTTTAGGGGCATGCAGATAAAAATGCATTGTTATGCTTATAAAATCTCTTTGGAACACCAGTGAAAACACAGAATTTTATTTCTCCACATGAAATTAAATTTCCATACACAATTTATTTTCATCTTTATCATCTAGGGAAATTTTATCCATCAACTTGAAACTAAGGTTTGAAAAAACAAACAAACAAAAACAAACAAAAAAACCCCACTACCCAGATCTCAGACTTGCAGCAGAAACTAAAATCAATAACTGAGCTGACCTATACTCTAATCAATTCCACTGCAGCAGAAGGTTGATTCTGTTCTTATGGAAATCATAAGTAGGAAAAATGTAAAGATGCATTTCATGCTTACTGCATACTATTTCCACTGAAATAAAACAGTAAGTTCAAAAGAAATTTTACCATGTCACATGCAGGATGTACACACAGGAAGTACAGCCTCTGCAAATCCCAGGATGCAGAAAACAGGTTTAAAGACGGAAGCAAAGCTGATATAGTTTTCATGAAAGGAGACTGGGTCAGAGAATACACAGTTCAGCACACTGAGCATACACAAGTCCCTGGGCCCTGACAGGATGCACCCACAATAGAGACAGGGACTTACTGGAGACAGTCTAACAAAGGGCCATAAAGATCATGAAGGGACTGGAACACACCTCATAACAGAAACAGCTCAGAGTGCTGGGACTGCTCGCCTGGAGAAGGTTCAGGATGACCTCATCAAACTATATAAATACCTGAAGGGAGAGTGCAAAGAAGGCACAGCCAGGATTTTTTTCAGTAGTGCCCCGTGACAGGATCAGAGGAAACAGGCACCAACAGATACATGGGAGGTTCCCTCTTAGCATCAGGAAACATCTTTTTCACTCTAAGAATCACCAAGAACTGGCACAGGTTACTTGGGGAGACTGCAGAATCTCCATCTCCTGGAAATACTCAAAAACTAACTAGTCAAAGTCCTGCCAACTGGTCCTTTGTGGCAGTGCTCAAGCAGCAGGTTTGGAAAAGATGACCTCCCAACCACAGCCCTTTTGCACCTCTCAGGATTTTCTTCGTATTACTTATTTCAGAAGTCAAAAGGCTACTCCAGAACTGCACTTTGAAGAGCTCAGATTATATTTAGGTAATTAAGATTAAACAGACAATTTTTCAGAAATCCTTTACACATAAAAGCGCAACAGAAACCATTTTCCCAGTCTGATTATTCTACTCATCACCATCTCAGCAATAACTGATTTCTACAGAAAATCTGTCTAGGAAAAGGAATTTGCTTAGGATTTATTATTTATTCTCTCTGCATTCTATACGGACTATTTCACTCATTTTTATCTTGCACACAGATTTTACATTAAGATGTACCACAAACTTCCACCTTATTTTTAAAATCTGACCAGCATACACGAGATACAAGAAAAGCACCAGCACAGGGTCGATGTAAGACTTTACCTGTCACTCGGGGGCTCATCATCTGTCTGAGCGTTTTTCTGGGAGTTGCGTTTTCGCACTTTGGGGAAAACATTCCTTCGCACAAACTGCCGATCGTGTGGCTTCACATCTTCTGCTGACACGATGTCTTCAATATCCTCAAGCACTGACTCACAGGCAGCAGGCATCTTCAAGAAGTGTTGGGAGAAGATTGGCATTAGGAAAGCATTTGAATACAAAACCAAGGGCTTGTATCTATCTACAGCACATTTCTCATAAAGAAAAGTCAGATATTTCTCTAAGCATATGTGCAATGTATCACACAGATGAGGGATACTGAGTACATAAAAACAATCCACTACCAGAGACACTTCCTGAATGCCCTCTTCCCCTGATACCTCAAACACAGGCAGGGAGAAAGTCACAAACCATATACATTCTTAAGGGCTTATTTATAAATCATCTGTACCTTGTCATCTCCTAACTGATACGACACATTCAAGATACAGGTATTTTTATCATGTCAGCATCATAATAAAATAGTGAGCTCATGTCATATGATGGATGTACTTCCACTCACATCACAGAAGAACAAAAGACACAGAACCCAAGTGACTGATCCAGAGGCCATTCTGGCTCTCTCATCTGTGTGTGGACCCCATCCAAATATGTTTTCACAGTCCTTTTGAAAACAAACCAAACTATTCCTAGAATTCCTGATCCCACATGCCTTTTACCTGAGTAGTTTGTTCACTGGGGCAGTAAATTAAAAATTTCTGAATTTCATTCAGGTATAGAATGTTAAACAACTATACCTCACTAATAAAAAATACATATACTATAATTTGGCTAGAATAATATATTAAAAGATTGCTAATATCTAATTATATTTTCTGCAAGAAACTAAATATATACACATATATATCTCCCAACAGATATGAAAATCCAGATCAGTTTTCAGGAATCAAAAACAAAGCCATTTGCTAGAGAAGTCTATTAAAAAAAGTTACTGCACTAATTACACACCACACTGTGCTGTAACTCCTAATCAGAATAAAGTCTGAAGTACCATTGGAAACTCAGGTGTTTTACATAAACCAACAGCCTACTAAGGAAATCATACAAGGGTATTTCACAGTTTACAGGGAAAATACAACACTTTCCTAACTGACAATGAAGAACAAAAAAACAAGGCCTTAATGTCTTTAAACTTATAATTCAGTAACCAAAGATTAGCTACTGGCATAAAAACACTTGCAGATGTTGCAAATGAATTATTGAAGAACATAAGAAGATAAACACCCATGCATTTTCCCAGCATGTGTACTTCAGTCACTCTTGCAAAATCTACTTCAAAATAAAACTTCACGTAAGCTGAACCATCACACATCTGCATTTAGCTTAAAAAGGAACAGAATGATGTCACAAAGAGGATGCATCTGCCCAAGCTACTGTGGCAATTAGCATTCTTCTAGATTTAAAAAAAAAACAGGATCTATACAATAATGCAGCAAAAGGTGAACAAAAATAAACATTTGTGAAAAGTCTAGCAATAAAGAATATGAGGAAAAGGTGATATCTCTTACACTAACTTATACCACTGAAAATATGTACAAATAAGTAAAGTTACAAATCAATATTTGGAAGGGAATAAAAAGTCTTGATTCGTCATTTTTTCTCTCTTACAGAAAAATATCCAATATAATGGAGCAGCTGGAAAAACAAATAAGCTTAGCTTATTTCTGTGACCCATGGAAGAAAGAATACAGCCAAACTAAAATTCCTACCTTTTTAAGCAAGGTATAAATCCTCTTGGACAGTAAACCTGGGGGGTGGGGGGAAAAGGAAGAGGAAAAGGAAACAAGATATGGCTGCACACACCAGAACTAGCAGACAGAAAGCTGTGAATTCATGTTATTGTCCAACAAGCACTCATCCTCCCTTTGCAGAAATACATTCCTTGCTCAGTTTGACCTCATGTGGACCAGGTACACACGCTGGCTGGCTAGTTGGAAGAGTTCCCAAGTTTTCCCTGTCTCCTGAGCAGGGGCACTGTTCTTTTTATCCTTCTCCTATAGAGTCTTTTTTTTTGTCAAAGTCAGACGTATTTAAGTTATCTCAGACTTCCTCCAGATTCTGTCTTCCATCAGTTTAAAATTTTGAATGAAAGAAGGGAGAAAGATTAACAGCAAATTTTAGTTCAAGTCATTCATAATTTTTTTTTAATTAAAACACTGTGAAGTTACTTTAAAACAGATTACTTGATATCTGCACTAGTTCCATATGCATGCATGAGATCCCCTTCACAAGGAAAAAACAAAAATAAAGACGAATTCCTGCAGCTATTCTGGTAGATAGACTGCAATAAGAAGCGATAACAAAATTAGAAGTTAATGTATTCTTCTCATACAGCCAAGCTGCACCTACAGAACTCTACATTTTTCTTTAAAAAAAAAGTTAGTAAGCAAATAAAAAAAACTAGAGTTGTTTTAGCATCTTGTCACAAACAAAACTTCCCTTGTGCCAGTCTGGTTTGATCACCCCTGCTCAATCTCCTCGCACATACCAATGGAGAACTTCCATCCAGGTGGAAGAGGCTGCTCTTTTCAGCTATTTACCAACAGGTGTCTCCGCTAAAGCCCCGGGATTTTATCCCCGGCCTCACACAGAACAGAAGAAAACTGCAGCGTTAATACACACAGACCGAGTTTAAAGCATAGGTATATGTGGGTGTGTTTGTATATATGTACATATCACAGAACCACGGAATTGTTGGCGTTGGAAGAGACCTCCAGAGATCACCCAGCCCTGCCACCTGGAGAGGTTACAAGGGAATGTGCCCACGTGGGTTTTTAACGTGTCAAGAGAGGGAGACGCCACAACCTCCCTAGGGAGCCTGTTCCAGTGCTCTGCCACCCTCAATGCAAAGTTCTTCTTCCTGTTAAAGTGAAACTTCCTGCGTTTTGGTTCATGGCCACTGCTCCTCGTCCTGTCACTGGGCACCTGAAGAGTCTGACACCGCCTCTGAGATATTTATACGCATTAATGAGACGCCCTCTCAGTATTCTGTTCTCCAGACTAAACAGACCCAGCCCCCGCAGTCTCTCCTCATACACATAAATACGCGAACAACACAGATATATATATGCACACACACACACACACACACAAGAGGGGCCCACGGGCAGAGGGCAGCCCGGCCGCCGCCTGGACCACGCACATCCCGGAGCCCGGCTGGGCTCGCCTCCCCTACCCGGCCTCCAGCCCGCTGAGGGTACCCCATCCCCGAGCTGCATCCCGGCCACCGACCCCCTCCGGAGATTCCCGCCAGGACGTTCGTCTCCTCCTCCCGAATTTAACGCGCAGCCCTGGAGGGCCGCACAGGGGACGGCAGCATCGCGCGGGCAGGAGAAGGGGAACTCGGCCAGACCGTCACAGCCAGGCAGGGGAGGGAAGTCCGGAACGGGAAAGGAGGGGAGCGGAGGGAAGGGAAAGGGACCGGGGCCCACCCCGACACCAACACTCACCCGCGCCTCACCCGGGCTCCGCCATCGCGCCCCGCCTCGAGGCCTCGCGCGCGCAGCGGCGTCAGGACGGCGGCCGGCGGAGGCCAGAACAGCGCGGAGGGCGCGGCGCCGTCGCTTCGCCGCTGAGAGCGCGGTCTGCCGGGGCCTTGGAGCCTCACCTTCGTTTTAATGGGAAAATAGCGATTCCAGCAATACCTATCAGTTAAGGCGCCTGCGATGCGGATGTATCTGATCTAAATGGGTGATGAGCTATTCAATCCTCTTCTGGCCACAACGCGCTTTCTTTATTCTTACTTTTATTTTTCATTGTTAATTTCCTCAAAATACAATGCTAGTAGCAATTTTGCCGAATACTATAAACGATATTGGTCAAAATATTTAGTATCAGATGGCTGAAGTTTCTGGCAGTGTTTTCCTCCAAACTTTTCTGATTGATGTTTAGTAAAACACCAGTGTGGTTGTTGGATGGCCGAAGCTGAAGCTCTGAGCAGACTGAGGGTGCGGTGTCCCTGGTGATCCAAGTGTTGTAGAGAGTGAGCATATTATTATTGCTTTGGCTTTAATATGCACAGTTAACCTAAAACGATTATTTCTATTGTACCTTTAGTCTATTCTATTTTGAGGTAGTCATCTTTGGAATATAAAAGTCACCATTTCCTGTAGCTGCATTTCAAACGTTAAGTTTCTCTCTTTAGAAGGAGCCTTTGGAATCAGTTTATTCTTAAAAAAGCAGATTGTAGCCTCCCTGGAACTGGAGGGAAAGTGAATGAAAACCCTGGGTGTACTCCATAATAGGTCTGTCGGTTGACACACAGATAAAATGTGGCAACTTCTAGTTATGAGTATCATCTCCCTCTCCTCTCTCTTACAAACTCATGCTTACTTTATATAATGCTTATCTGGCAATGCTCACAGGAAGGAAAAAAAAATAAAGGAAAAAAAAGAGAATGTGGACAAAGGAACACATAAGATTTAAAGATGAGAACTGGGACAGAAAGAAATAAGCACTTCACTTAAATCAATCTTTAAAAACGAATCTTCTGAGCAAGACTGAACACTATTAATATCACCCTGGTCTCATGATAGAGTCATTGTTACAGCTGGAGATATATTTGCCTTCCTATTTGGTCTTCGTTTAGGCACACAAGTACTTTCCAAAGATGCTCTCGGTAAGACGCTGTGTGATGTCATCACACAGTAACAGAAGTAACAAAAGTAATTTGTTACTTTTGTGGCATTTTTAGCCCAGGAGAGAATGAAGGAAAATATTTCAAAATGGGCAGCCACACTGATCTATTTCTAGACCTCCTTCTATGGAATAAGAAGTCCCTACCAGGTCAGTAGCAATGGCACCTGTATCCCCAATCAGCTTTTTAACTGCTGCCTCATAAGGGCAGCAATTCCTTTCCTTTTTTCTTTTCAGTTTCCCATGTTCAGAGTATTTCACATGCAGTCCTTGAACTCATCTTCTCTATTCTGGGAGCACAGCACTGCCCTCCCTCACAGCTGTCCCCACCAGCCAAGCCTTTCTGCTCTGGTTAAAAACCCAACTGGGCACACACCAGTGCTGGTTTACAGCTGACTAAAAGAGCAAAGCAAAGCCTGAAAGACATAACCAAAAATCTCCAAATGGCCAACACTGACAAGCACCACTCATTAAGGGGAGGCAGTGATGTCCAAGAGCAGCTCCCAGGCAGGAATAACCCATGAGTCCCATACCTAGTGACATAAATAGGCCACACTGATCAGCTCCAGCATGATCCGGCAGAGCCTTTACCTTGTCCCGCTGCCAAGAATTCATAGTAGCAAGCAGCCCTTGTGCCAGCACAGTCCTGTTGAGCCCTAGGATGTAGCCACAAACTGGAAGGCACTCTCCCAGTGCAATGGAAGCTCACAAACCTAAATTGTTTTGTAGCACATTCCTAGAAACCTGCACACAGACAGCAGGCAGCACAGCAGGGAGAGAAGGGAGCAAAGAATTCCCTCCTGATTGCAGGAAGAAAGTTGATCCATATCGACCTGGGAAAACTGCTTTTTATGTGACAGTGGCTGGGAGTACAACTTCCAGTGCTGGCCTTCTCTGGGCTGGCAGCATACAGTTCCTTGCGTGTCCAAAGAAGTGCTTTAGATTTCATCCTTTCCAAGTTGCCTGCAGACCTTACTTCCTACTCTTCAGGGCTGGTAGACTCAAAGGCACCAGCCTCAGGCTGAGTTATCAACTGAAGTCCTAGGTTTTGCCAGGAATAGGTAGCTGGAAAAATACAAAAGCTGCTGGGAAAATTAAATCCAAATCTGAACTGCAGGTCATGGTTAGCAGAAGATACGTCCTTAGTGGGTTTAGAGCATCTCAACAAATGTCCTTAGGGAAGGAAAACAGCCAGGGAGGTGAGGGCTCAATTTTTATACGGCAACCTTATTCTTTGATGACTAACATCAGCTCTGGGTGGAAATGAGTGGGAAGGTATTCAGAAAAAAATGAGGAGTCCTAAAAGAGACACAAGAAATTAGATCTTTTTTCGTCTACTCTTGAAATTTAGTTGGTCATTTGTGAGCAACATTCAGCACCACTCAGAACTGGTAACAGCCCATTTTTTCCTGTTATATATGATACTTTCTTCCTGTCAAGTTTCAGAAAGAAAATAGTGGGTAAAGAAACTCCCAGACTTAATAAAAGCCAAGCATTCTTCTGATCATTGCTTAGCTGTAGAGTAATATCCAGGCAGATCTTACTTCAGCATGAAAAGCAGAATGGGGAGATGAATTCTGCCTGTTTATGCTTTGGTTAATATCACTCCACTGACTTTGCTATACAGGCTCATGGTTCACTCAGTGTTGAGAATTGTTAGCTGCAGGAACACTAATGGCATTGTGCATTAATTGTGTTTCACACAGGGGAAAAAAAAGACATATATTAAATTTGGTGCTTTTTAAACATATAGCTCTTTCATGCTATAGAAAGTACCTCACATGTCTTTCATTCTTTCTACAACAGAAAAGTTCATGTCTGCATCAAGACCAAGGTGCAATTTATTCTTTCAGGTGTAAGTCAAAAGGACTATAGTGACTGTTTCTTGTCATTTGTAGGTGGATGAGTCCTTACTGTAGGTTCATGAGCATGAACCTCCCTTTTTTTTTTTTTTGTTTTTTCAAACTCCTTTCCTGTGTGTAAAGGAATAAATAGCTGCCTATCATTCAGACTATGCTGACAGATTTTTCCAAAACCTTTTCCATCTGCTGGCAGCCAAGGAATGCAGCACATACAAGCCCCAATAAAACCTCCCTGGAACTAACACTTGTACACTGAATAATGTTGAGGCACACCATGCTAGCCTGGAGGAGCAGGAATAAGTATTTAAACCAGCTGATTTTTTTATCCTGCACCTCAGCACATCCCAAGTTTGCAAAGCAGATACAGAAAGCAGAAGGAAGGAGAGGGGAAAATGACATGAAAACTAGTGATCAGTAGCAGATTCTAGGGGCAAATAAAAAATTGCTTATGGCAACTGCAGAACAGAGAAACTGAGGACAGACCAGGGAGGTACAGCAGTTATTTATTGCTACCTCTGCTTCGAAAGGAGATCAGAGAACACAGACATCTAGCCCTCCTTTATTATTTATTAATAATATAGAGAGGACCTTTGTAATCTTCCTTTCAGTACTGCTGTGTGCAGATGTTTGAATATGTACAGGTGTACAGAGAAAGTTAACAGACTTCTCCTAGCGTGCAGGAAGTTGACAAGACACAAATGACTTGCTCAGAGGTACAACGTTTAAGCAATCAACCATATTACTGTGATTTTATTATCCTGGGATTTTTTTTTCTTTTTTTGCAGTTGATGGATGGCCATGTGTCTAAAAAGGTGCAGCACCAATACCAGAAAAGAAGTACAAGTTCGTAAATATAGGTCGGGTGCAAGGGACTGTTGGAAGTGACCCAAGAAAACACTTATTTTCAAAGCTACTATTAGGAAACTTCTGGAGAATTATCAGTAGGCAGGTTAAGCAGATCCCCAACAACTGCTTTCATGTGATTTAATCCTACAATAACACCATTTCTATGAAGTTTGCAAGAAGTCTGTTCCTAATTCATATGAGAGGAGAGGGAATAAATAAAAATAAATTTGCATAATCCCAACCTCTAGATCACCTGCTGTGTCTCTTAACGTGTGGTTTTTTTCGTATTTCAGCCTGGCTTAAAAAAAAAAACACTGAACTTGTTAGCATCATTAAAAAAAAATGGGATTGAAACTATGTGTCAAATGAATGTTTGCACTAATAACAAAAACAGTAACAGGTTTCAAGAAACAGTATGACAGGCACCAAGAGTAAGAAAATTTTAAATAGCTGTATACAAATCTAAAGTCTTTAAAAAATTTTCATTTTTATTGATTCATTACCATACAAAATTTATTCAAATTACATCCATTTGAAGTGGTAAGATCACAGCTAGAGAACATGTCACCCTTTAGTAAATCTATTTACAAAACTCACCATAAAAGCTTTTTTTGTTGGTTTTTCCTTTTTTTTTTTACAGTATTTTACAGAGGTTTGTTTTGTTTTGTTTTTTTTTAAACTAGCATACAATGCAAAGCTAAATTAGATTAGTATTCCGCCCACACACATTGGGACAAGTGTTTAATTTGTACAAAAAAAAGATGGTCTGCATTAGTCTTCATTTTCTCTTCCCTCGCAAAAGTGCCCCTTTGTCTCGCAAATCTTCATGCTCACACAACTTTTACTTTCCTCTTCCACAAGACGAAAACTTTAAATACTACAATTTTATTTACAGATCCACATCTAAAAAAACTCTTAAAAAATTACAAACCAGCTAGAAAATATTCTGGCAGTGTTTACAAATTAATTCTATTGTACAAAACTGCTAGATAACTAAAGTGTGAGTTGAGAACATATATCAAATTAAATACAACTGCTGAATGATCTATGCAAACATTTGTACATATAAACACACACTTAACACTGTTTAACAGTTCTTTATGTGTTGCTTTTTATACATTTGTTATATTCCAAAACCCACACAGTCATACAGTTTCCTTATTAGTACTGTGACTTCTTGCCTTTTCGTGTGTGAGCTTTCATAGCAGCAACTCAATGGTACCAGAAAACCTGCATACATAATATTCTACTACAGTACAAATAGTACTAATTTTCTGAGTATGTCAGATAAGCACAACAGTAATGCAAACAAAAAGATTATATGGGCATCATCTAATCAACATTACATTAATTTAGCCCAGAACATGGCAAAATATTTTACACTCAAGAAAAAAAAATTATTTAAGACTTCTTAGAATTCCTCTGACGTTCAAAAAATAAATATTGGTACTATACTATACTAGCAAAGATCTTCAAAAAATAAATGCAATTCAGTTGATGTGGTACTTACAGTTATGTACTTTGGAAAAAAATTAGTTCCATTTTGCTGGCGAAGAGAATTATAAAAAGCTGTAAGCAGAGGAAGCCAACCCACTGAGATAAATATGATATATTGAACAAACAAAGCTTGGCATAAGTGTTTTCCATAGAGGGAAAAACCCACAGTGCATCTCTAGTAGGCACTTAACATGAAGCCCCACTTAGTACCACAAAAATTCTTGTACCAGTTCTAATGCACACTGGGGGCAGTAAAATTGAACTGTGCATCTTCGTTCTAGTTTAAAAAAAACAACCAACAAAAACTACTTTCACACACACACACACGCACACACAAGCATTTTCAAAAATCTGCAATTACTACGAGAAGTGGCAGAACTTTATACTTTTCAATATCTGCAATATACACTACATTTACAGTGTATTTTCTTTTCATTAAAAGCTTTTAAAGATGTATTTGACCTCATAATGAGACATATACATAGCTCAAAATGAGCATTATGACAGCAATTTAAACATTCCCACAAGTAGCTCAAGAATCCCATTCCACTCTTTTGCATTACTTCATATTTACGTTCACTGCGTGTACAATCCATGTTGCGACACTCAAAAGACATGCATTCTCTGCAGAAGGCACGACCTGAAATACTATTACAAAATTGTTATTTAGGACTAAACCAGTCCATGAAGCCCTTCTCCGTAAGCCCACTTGTCACGGTAAGCAGAGACTGGGGGAGTGTGAAGACAAAACATCTACGGTCACCTGCTTGCACCTGCTGACTCGCAAGGCACTGGAGCTCGGGGTCAAGGAGAAGGCTCTGCTGTAAAAGCCTTCCGTTGTTTCTCATGGTCTTACAGGGAGTATTCAATTAAAATATCAGCACTGTTCAGGAGCCTAGTTTATTTAATAATGCTATTTTATGGTAAGTAGAGGACAACTCTGAATGACGGCAGGTTTTTTGATTCCATTAAAAAACATAGTTTAGATACGGACAGCACTTAAGACAATCAGCTGTATATAAATTCATCCATCAGTGAAGGAAGTTTCTCTAAATCATAAGCATCAAAGAGGTCACTGATGCCTTCTTCATCCCCAAGGCTCAGCAAATAATCTTCCTGAAGCAGAGGAGGCAGCAAATTCACAAATGGTCCTTCAAAGTTTGAGGGAATTTGGTCCTCGGTCTGCTGTAAAAGGTTGGCTGGAGAAGCCAATGGAGAGATTGTTGCCATATTTACTGAGCAGTCACCTTGTCCTGAGTTAGCAGAAGCCACTTCTGTGACAGGAGGGAGAAAAAAAGAAAAAGTTGTCACAGTTAATCTCAGTAGAAATATCAGACATAGATCAAACAAAGTAGTCACTGCATAAAGGGCCTTTCATAAAGAATCATTTCAACAATAAAAAAATGGCCTCCATATAATTTCTAGCTTGTTTTTGATGCGTTACAAAGAGCTTCTCAAAAATTATCACATTGCTATCATCTCTGACTTTTCTATTAAAAAATTATCTTACAAGATTTAAACATCTACAGGGGGAAATAAATCAAAAATAGTGAGGGGCCCATTTTTCAGTGGAGTTCATAGTCAAAACTGAGAATTTTCTAGGTACCAGATGTCATCAGTGAAGCAATGTAGCTTCACATACACCCATACACAGATTTCTGCCTCTTGTGTTGAGATGGATCTTTACTGCTACTGTCTTATTTGAAAACTTAAAAGAAACAAAATTGTTTCCTTCTTCAGTATTATGTACACTTTGGTTACATACAATGTGGAAATAGGAAACTCACTTTAAACAAATGATGCAAAGGAAAACTTATTTCTGACTATATCAACCAGAAATACATAGTGAAAAATCCATACCTTAGCTTTTCACTTCTTAGAAAAATAAAGCCAAAGAAAAAGAGCTGGAAATCCAAAGTTTAAACTGAAATCTTTAATGTGAGCTTGAAAAAAAGGCCATTAGTTTTGCAAAGAAATCATTTTACCTTTGGAAATGGTTTTGGAAATATTTCCATTGTGGTCCTGACTATAGGTTTTCATTGGACTGAGGGCATCGTTTTCCTCTGGGCACAGATAAACTTCAATAGGTCCTTGAGTACTAGATAAATGTATCAATGCACTCTGCTAAAAAAACAAACATCAGAATGGTGTTACACCAATGAACACAACAGAATATTGATGATACCGAGTAAATTCTTACTGGGTTGTGAGTGTTTGAGTACAGTTTTACTAATCAAAAGAACCTGAAAAGAACACCAAGCTTTTTTTTTTTCAAGATGTGAAAGGTTTGGCTGAGGTATCTTGCAGACTAGAACATAAAAACTTTTTCCAATGTAGTGCACAAATCTCAAAATCCCACCATTTTTGCATGTCATACCATAAGAAGGGAGGCACAAAGGATTAAACTCCAAACATTTTCTTATAACCACAACAGCCTGGAGCATTCTGATGGAAGGGAAGTGTGGGATGCAGGTCACAGGTTTTATTATTATTCATAACAATAATATTGGATGTAGTTGTATAAATGTTTCTGCTTTAAAAAGATGCCAAAACATCTTTCCCACTTTCCCAAGAGCCTTCAGCACCTACTCAACTGAACTCAGATACCTGTATGTAAGATCACCTATTTATCAGGCAACATTTCCAAATAACAATAAAACTGCAAACCAGATGCCATTTTCTTCACCCAAACTAATTATGTAAGTCCTTCTTCCCCCTCAAGCCAGTGATTTTGATGGTGGTTCTGAATAGGAACTGCTAATTTGTTGCAAGAAGTTACATTTTTCTTAACTTTCACACACTGATGCAATAAACCAAAATGACCCAGACACAGAAAACCTGCAAAGCTGCTTTTCGTGTCATGATTGAAAATCATAAATTACTCTGGTTATAAATAAACCTGCTGCTGCTGTATTGCATCAATAGTTTTGTAAGAAGCATAAATATAGGCATTAGGCACCTCTTTGCAGACTTGTTTAAAATACTTCCTTTTGTGCCCTTTCACAAAATGTTCCTCTTATTATTTGGGTTCTGACGGTTATGTAACATAATAGACAGCATTTACAAATACAGAGAACAGCAACTGAATGGGGGTTTGCCAGGGAAGAGAAAACAGTTAAGAGTACTTAGGGCAATGCTACAGATAACTGGAAAAAAAAAGGAGATGGGAAGAGCAGGAGTTGAAGAAGGAATGTACTATTGAGTGACTGGGGTATGCAAAAAAACAACACTGAAATGTAATAGCATGTGACAGAAAGAAATAGGACCTTACTGCCTGAAGCTGAAAATTAAATAAGGTGGGTATAGAGGATAAGGGAGGTCTAAGCACTAATTTTAATGATTGTGTGCATCTCTCTCTGCCTGCCTGATTTTGCTGAATTAAAAACCAAAGCATAATGCTCAGGGGAAAGAAACAGGAAAGCAAACAACAATAACAGTATGTATTTATGAATACTGATAAAAGATACCCCTTTTATCATTGCAGCAAAATGATTTATTCTTCCTGCCAGAACCTGCAACAAGGTTCAAAGGGGAAAGTAAGGACAAAGGCAAAGAAAGGAAAAAAAAAGAAGGATGGAAACCAAAATGGGTCTAAGCAAGTGCAGAATAACCTTAGCAAAAAAAAGTGACAGGGAATCCAGAGTCTGATCCTGCCCACAGGGCAGCAGGTATGGTTGAGCTCACTTGGCTTGGTGTAGGGATGAAAGATTAACACACAGCTATGAACAAAACATTAGCAGTGTTTGTGAGGTTAGCCCCATCTCTAGTTACTCCTTGAGTGAAGCAATTAGATACATTTTTTTAAAGTCTAACCAAGCCATTCCTGCCAATTATTCCCATTTGCCCAACATACTTGGGTCTGCCTTTCCAAGTGAGAATTAAAGTAAGTGCCAATAAGCAAAGATGATGATGATGAAAGAAGGAAGGGCAAGAATGTGTTCTGGGAGTAAAACACAAATTTCTACAATACTTGTAATACTTCTGAAAAGAAATTCCGACATGAAAACATGTTTCAATAAGTTAGGATATCAATTATATGCGTTACCAAGATGCTTAAGGCATTGAGTTACCCATTAACTTTTTAACTAAAATAAGAAAGCTGGATTTCTTGTGAAAGACTTAACATTGTTACAAACCAAGGAAATTTCAATTGTCAAGAAAGAGTTTCTCTTTACATAAAGCATAGCAAAAGAAAAGATCTGAAAATAGTGTGGATTACTCTGAAAAAATCTGAAAGTGAGTGAAAAGGAAAAAAAAACGATTGTTCTGTGTGAATTGATTGTTAAAGTTTCCCATTCCTTTTCTACAGAAACATCCCTAAAATGTGTAAGAATATAGGACTGTGTACCTGGGCAGATATCACAGTAAGACTCATCTGTAGAAAAATTATATATAACCTGGCAGGAAATGCCAGACTCTCCTTACCTCCACTGGGTCAGGCACTTCAAGTCTTGTTTCTGGAGGAGCTTTCACAACTATAACAGTTTGGTCTTTAAGGCCACTAATTTTTCGAATATCTTGATATGTCACGTAAGCTAATGTAATCAGTGTTAAGGAATTTTCCAACCCAGGTTACAATACACTCAGACTATTAGAAAAGGCAGAAGTCTTGGAATTATTTTTCCATTTTCAACATAGCTCTTAGCCCAAAGTTTTCTGTTCTCTAGACTGTGATTGCCACAAAGCCCTGTGAGAACTTCCCTTTGATGTAACAGCTGGGGCCACTACTCAGTGAACAAAAGGGATTCTCTGTGCTGAGTGCTTCTCTCCTCCTCTGTATGGGGGAAACTACAGAAGCTAAGGTTCAACAATCTGAAATTACTCACAGACTCCATGAAGCAAAAATTTTTATGCACTTGCTATCAAAATGCAGAGAGCTGAAAATCACTGAAAAAGTGTATAGGAATTTATAGATGCATGCCATAGAAGTACACACACAGCATCACTGAATCACAGAATGGTTTGGGCTGGGAAGGACCTTAAAGATCATTTAGCTCCAACCCCTCTGACATGAGCAGAGACACCTTTCACTAGACCAGCTTGCCCAGACCCCCATCCAACCTGACCTAGAGCAATTCCAGGGATGGGGCACCCACAGCTACTCTGGGCAACCTCTGCCAGTGTCCCACCACCCTCACAGTAAAGAATTTCTGTCTAATAGTTCATCCAAACCCATAGTCTTTCAGTTTAAAGAATTTCCCCTTGCTCTGTCACAACATCTCCAGCTCTCCCATAGGCCCCCTTTAGGGACTGGAAGGTGCTATAGGGTCTCCCTGGAGTCTTCTCTTCTCCAGGCTGACAAAAATCCTAATCCCAGTTCAAATTTGAGGGGCTTTGCAAACATAAATATATAATACATAGAACCTATATTAAAATATATGAATATATAAACATTTATGCAACATTCATACATTCATATATTAATTTATATTATATAAAATTATTTTTAAAGCCTGTTTGAGCAGCTACTTTAAACCTCTAGACTGCAGAATGTCAATTTCTGCATAAGCACAGCATAAGTATGAATATTTTGCTGTTCAACATGTATTTATCAAAATGACAGTGTTTTGGGGACTACTACATGGGAAAGCCTCACATACTGAACCATGTAACTGAGATGTTAAAGTGCTTTTGGCTGTGAAAAGAACTGTGAAATGGCCACGATCACATGCATTCAGCTCTAGCTCTTCAGTTTTGTCATCTGTTACCTGGCATAACGTTTATGCCAGAGAAATAAAAAGCCTGACTTACTATATATACTTTTAGGTGGTGTGAGTGTGTGCTGTTACTGAGCAGTACAGCAGGACAGACTGCCCAAGCTCCAATACATACTGCATCTATCTTGGATCAAACAAGTCAAGAGGCAAAGTGACAGGTCATCATCTTTCATCCAAATGGCTTTTATCAAGGCTTTTACCACTCGTTAAGTAAGGTCTGCAAAGGCAGAGCTCATCCCCACAGGATTCAGTGCTGCAAAAATTCAGAACTGTCATGTTCAGTTTTGTCTTGCTTATGTCTCTTCATGGATTATACGCTTAGCTAAAGGCAGTGCTGATCCTACTCCCCATTCCACTTGGTGATCTTTGGCTACATCAAAATGTCTATGAAATCCAGTCAAAAGTCAATCTTCACATAGTTCAAATATTATTTAATGGTACTCCCATAGTTACTTCCTGTCCTTCAGAACAGAGAATAAATCCACTTTATTAGATGCCATTTGAACACTACTTATTATATATAGTAATAAGTTTTCACATCAGCATTTGATAAAATGCTTTCTTGTGTTGCTAATAGGTGGGAAATCCAAGGAAAATGACTACTGGTTAATTATGAAGTGCATTAACAGCCAAAATAAGTCATATGAACCTTATGCAATTTAATATTGCTATTACATTAAATAATTCAGCCTAAGGTATTCTTAGAGCTCATAGAAGTTTTATCTATATTTTATTATAGATTCTCTAACCAGAGGAATCTGAAACTTTGTTGCAAGTTTCATACTAAACCAAATCCCAACTTTATTTTCCTCTCTGTGCCTATAATTTATATTTAAAGTTTAAAGTGAAATAAATTTTTAAAAAAGTAATGACTAAACAAGTCTGTTACCTTATCAGACTTTCTCTTCATGCCTTTATAATTTCTAAACACATAAAACTGTGGTTTGCTCTCGGCTTGAAAAAAATGCAGGGCTATTGGATATTGTCGCTCATTAATCAGGAAAGGTTCTTGGTTCTACTGTATGTGAACACAAATGTTAACAGTCTCCTTCATGTATCACCTTTTCTGGTTTTCCTTTTCACATTCCAGAAGCATTACAGGTTCAAGCTGCTTAAGCAGCTTTTATATCAAACTACATTAAAACCTTTCCAACTCCTAGAAGCTTCCGATGCTTTCTTTCAATGACATCACACAGAGGAAGTCTCCTAGTATTACAGGGCACAGCAAGGAGGCTGAGCACCTTTGAGGTTTTGGGAAAAAGGATATCTCTGATTCTCTGAGTCCTCCGTTAGCAGCTTGAGGTCCAGGGTGCAGCTTTGGATTAGCTCATCCAGTTTCTTCTCTTCCTGAGTCAGTTCGGTCACCTCCTTCGTGAGGCCCTGGCGCTGCGCCAGCATCCCACCGTCCTCGGACAGACTGCAGCCCCTGCAGACACAGAGAAGGGAGACTTCCCTAAAATCTGACCCTACACCATGGTAAAGGGGAGAGACAGGAATTTACACTGCAGATCAAGTTCTTCGTCCTTTCTCCCTAAACCCATCCCTAGCAAGTCAACACAAACTACGCTTTGCAGAAAAAGCATCTTTTTATCACAACATATTTTGGAACTGCCACCAAGATGTAAGAGTTGAGTATTTCCAACTACTTCCAAAATCTTGTTTCTAACCACAGCTTAAAAAAACCCAAGGAAGGCAGTAGGTAGAGACACATACCTAAAACCTACTCCACATGCAGAAGTAAATTAATCCAATTTTCAAACAAAATGCTGGTTTCTAATTTCCCTGACAAATGCTCTTTATAAACTTTTCTTAACAGAAAAATAGGACTTTATCTTGTTAGAAGGCATTTTGGATGATTGCTTGGAGCAAAGTGTTAGAATGAAAGGTGGGAGAAGAAAAACACTGCGGCCCTGTGATAGTGAAATCAGCCAGCAGGGATGGAAAAGGATAATGAATACTTACATCCACTGAATGTTGTTTTTGGATTTTTTCTTAATGAGATGGATGCCTTCCAGTACATTGGTGATATCGTAAATCCTCCTTTTTTGCACCTTGAGGACCTCTGCTGCTCTGTTCAAATCTAGGACCCCATCAGGAGATTGGCTCAGCAACTGAATGAACTTCTTTGTAAGAAGGCCAAGGGATGTATCATACCGAGTCTTTTCTGAAGGAGATTTTGGAGCTTGGAAGGAAAAGGAAAAAGAAAGTTAAATTGGTTTTTTCTCATTTTGGTTCCGAAAGCAGCAACCAAAAATGAAATTACACATATTACAGTTACTTCTTTCATTTTTACTGAAGAAATCTCTCATACCTCGCATTAAGACACAACTTACCACTACGTATTTGTATTTCAAGATGTACTTTTCCAAAAGTCACAGGTACATGAGCAAATATATACGTTTTTTAAAATGCAAATATTTCCAGTAGTCAGATAGATGCATATGGAAATATTCTGCTTAGGCTTTTACTATGTGAATTCATAATAGTATTTTTAGTATCTATTTATCCTGGCAGCAAACCCAAAAAATCCCCTGTGACTCTCCTTCATCAGTCTGATAGCCAGCTTTCATCAGGGTTTGATTTTCCCCTCATGTGAGATAAGTGTTTCATATGCAATTAAGCAGGACTTAGGTGTACTTCAGTGGGTGAACACAATGACAGATTCCATCAGTATCAGACTCCACAGCTTGAGAAAACTCAAGTGAATTAGAGGAGATTGATATAAAATAAAATTTATAATCATCATTGCTTCATAACCAAGCAATGCTCAAACTGGGACAGAGTATCCATATCTTCTAAATTAGAAGTCAGCAAATGGCTTGGACCAATTCTTGGTTTCCATGCACAAATGCAGCATCTATATACTTCACAGATGGGCTTTTAAGAGTTTAAATACTTGGATCAGAGTGATTCCTAATTCTAAATGTTCGAGGCCTTTGTGTCAAGGGAAATGAGCCAGCCATTATTACAAGTCTGCTGGGCTGGTACATCTCAAGCCCTTCATTTGCTTCCAGTATTATGCAGGGTGGAACTTGGGCTGCTTTGGTGGTCTTTTTCATGTTTTCAGGGGTCATGTCCTACATTAAACTGCAGAAGTCAGTCAAAACTGAAAATCCCACCAAAGAGTGAACCTTTAGATTACCCTGAAATATTTTGAAGAATACAATGGCTTTTCAATGAAAACCAAGATGTTGCATCTTTGCAAAGAGAACCAGCTAGCTGTATTTCTTTGGTAGATTCAGGGCTTGTCTGCTCTAGGAAATGGAAGAATATTCATAGAAAGGCTTAGGTTGGAAGTGCAACTTAGAGATCATCTAGTTCCACCCTCCCTGCCATGGATAGGGACACCTCCCACTAGACCAGATTGCTCAGAGCCCCATCCAACCTGGCCTTGAAACACTTCCAGGGATGAGGCATCCACAGCTTCTCTGGGCAACCTGTTCCAGTGCCTCACCACCCTGCGAGGAAAGAATTTCTTCCCAACCTCTCATCTAAATCTCATGCTCATCACTTACATGACCGTGTGGATTTAGAGCAAGGGTGGTTGGTTTGTCTGGGTTTTGTTTGGGGCTTAGAAAAGGGCAAGAGGATCAGAGTGATAACAGCAAGCAGTGATTGGAGTCCCACCTAAAATGGCTTGTGCTCCTCATGACACACCAAATTGTTTGTACAGATTTATCAATGCTGCAGCAGCATCCTATGCACCAAACAATACTGAATTTCTACAAGAATCCACTTCAATTTAAAATAGGCTTCATATAGCTTAATGAAATTTAGTTTAGTTAAACAACCACAGTTGATTTATGTTTAATTCCTATGCTAAAAGTTTCTATCTTCAAGTAATTTCACTTTTCCTATCTGCCTCATTAGAACCCAGCAGACTGGTGAGGAAGGACCCCTTGGCATCTCTTGCTCTGACATCACTACCACAGCTGCCCCAGTCCTCTCCTTGACCCACCTGGCCCCCTCTGCCAGCCTAACTCTCCTGCTGAATGAAACCCCCCAAACAGGACAGCAGGGCTACAGCCCCCAGCTTCTGTTGCAAGAAGCCCACTGCCCAAGGCAATGCAGATGTGCAAAAATTTGTACTTAGAGCAACTAGGCAGTGGCAGTACCCAGAGTCCCACTGCAGGGCCAGAAGGCAGCTCGGATGCCACAAAGAGCACTTTTCGTGCAGCGCTGCTGAGGCACAGCTAGCACTCTTTGCAAATTCCTGCCCAGGGAAAAAAGCCCTGGCAGCCAGCTGCTGTAACTCCAGCAGCCAAGGAGGAGGCTGGCCAGATGAGCTTTGCGTAATAACTGTGCAATCCATCCCACCACACCACCTTCATTCCTCAGCATCCACCTCTAAGCACCCCAGCATCACATCCTTGGCTGATGGGGAGGGTCCTGGGCAGAGAGAATGCAGGCTGCCCAGCAGGCAGAGGGACACACGGGGCAGCCAGGAGCCTCTGCAGCCTCTCAGCAGCTCTGCAGCAACCCCTGCATGCTGCAAACCTGCTGTCCACTGCCCAGCTGGGGGGTTGGTTGAGTTTGTTGCATACACTTCTAGGTGAGGACAGCAATAAACATGCTCTAAGCTAGGTAAGGCAGACTGATGACAGCATGTTACCAGTTCCCTTACTTTTTGGACTATCTGGACTTCTTGTTGCAGCTCTTCCTTTCCCCTTTGGAGTCTTAAGTCCTTCTGCAAGATACTGGTGACCACCTTCTCCTAGCTCCAGCCTTCGTTTTGCCTATTAAAAAAAAAAAATTAAAATTAATGGATTGTTAAGAAGTATATTTCACTTTATCAAACACAGTACTGGGACTACAGGAAAGGCAGAGAGTGGAACTTTTCATCGCAAGGTTTCAGTACAGGTTCATAGCCCATATGCATCACAATGGAATCCAAATATTTACTGTAGTCCTAAGGCAGACTTAAACATATCACTCAAAGCTAGGTTGATGAGGTTTTTATTTGAAAATTCAGCAAATTTTTTAGATTTGAAAAGCTGAGTGACCATTTCATGGTGTATTTCAGTCTAGTCTGGACTTTCTTGAATAGGTATGAAAGATTTCAGCCCTCACTTGAGTTGAGAACATTTCATTTAAGAAAAACAAAGACAGCCTCTCAAGCACCCACATGTATGAATCCACAAAGCTACATTTCCTTTAAAAAACTCCTTATATCCATCTAAGTTTCTCCAAAAGTAGTGCTAGTGCAAGTTACATTTTTCCCTTCACTATCTGAGAGCATGGCTTTGAGGGGGACCAATAATTTCCACTCCTGTGAACTTCCTATCAGTCATGACATGACATGACACCAAGAGCAGCATTGGACAAGTCTTCTCCTCTGCCTCTCAAAAACTTGTCCTCATTGAAAGCACAACCACTATACTTATTTCACATTAACTAGCACATGTGCTGCCTAAATTAAAGTAAGGTGGAGCAAAAGCAGTATTAGATGGTGCCTGAAAATTAGCTAAATGTTGCATTCAGCTCAAAGGAAACACATCTTGAATAATGAAAATAGTGAATGAGACCATTAAACTTTGCAACACAGAGACAAGCTGCAATGAAAACCACCACCAATATGAATTCTGTTTCTAGACAGAAACACAATATACTATCTTTGGAAACAATTCTATACCCTTCCCTGCCACTCAGGTTACTGAAATTAAATCTGGGGATACTTGTTATCCTAACAATAGAAAGCACATTACCTGGAAGACACAGGAAAAAGAAGTTTTATGTCTAATCAAGTTTAGACAAATAACTGTTTCTGAAGAATGTTGTTTATTCAGTTAGAGTAATTCAGAGTACATTATTTGCTTGCTTTTTAAGATTCACCCCACAGGGCTGGATAATGTCTTGCTCCTCAGTGAACCAAGAACAAAACAGTAAGTTCTGCTATGGACTTGTAGACAGGTATTTCTGTATTGTGGATTTGTCTTATGCACTTTACTTTGCATCTGTGACCAACAGAAGGCTCTAAATAAAGTCATTTATATGCATTTATTTATGGATAGCTAAATAACATTTCTGTTGGACTCTGCTTGCAAACCTCAGACTTATTAAAAGGCAAGTTAAAACACATGAAGCTCATACAAGCCCATGGTGTAACAGCACGTGCAGAGCACTCAAGCCACTCTTCTCCACGTTTTGTGTGAAGGGGAATAAAATTCACTGGCAACAGGGCAGAACTGAACTGCATCCTTCTAACCAACACAGGCACCACACTCCCAGCAGACCACTGGTGGCAGCTTCCAACAGCATGAAACATCTCTGCTCCGTTCAGCTCTGTAATCCAAGGACACAGATTTCTAAAAGGTCAAGTGTTAACAAAAGCATCCAGCTAATATGTTTAGCCAACGTAATTGGATTAAATTAAGATTACAGCTATTCCACAGAGAGAAATACATTTCACACTTTTTTATGTAAGTGTTTTTCCACTCTGAGAACTGTAAGAGCAAAGGAAGGAGGGGTGAAAAGGGAACAATTCAGGGCGTGGGAAGACTAGGCCAAAGGGATACAATTAAAGATAAAAGAGAATCTCAAAACCAGGTGTGAGAAGGAGGGGCAACGCTTAAAACGTAAAATCCAGAGATTTGCAGCTTTCTCCATCAGAAGAGAAACTTAGGTTTGGATTATACATCAAAACTTTTGGTCTCAACTTGTCTGCAAGACACAAACAACAGTATTTTGCCTCTGCTTTTGTGGTTAAAGACTTATATAAATTTTTCCCATGAACTTCAAATAATTTGAGAGAATGCAGACAGCATCCTTTGGTTGCACAGAGCAGCAAAAGCCTGCCTGCATATGCTGGGGCTGGCACAAACACCACACTCTTGTCAGGCTCACCAGTACAGTGCACCTACAGACATTGTAGGGCTAGTGAAAAAAATACCACACGACAGAGAGAGCTCTACAAGAGAGCTGGTTTTTAGGGTACAAAGCATACAGAAAACCCAAGAGATATATAGAACAAAATATTTTAGTGGAGTTTAAAAGATCCTGATTACTGACTGGCAATTTTAGGAAACCCTGAGGAATGTTTAATTTCAGGCCAGATGTTACACGTCACTGAGCAAGTCCTTGCTTCCCCTTCCCGTTTTACAAACTTCAAAACTGATAAGATGCAGGACTGAAGTACTGTATTCTCTCAATTTCTTCTTTCATTAATTACAAATTAAAGATTTCCTAGTGCTGTTTTGTTTGCACTAGAGAACCTTGGTGACTCACAGTTTCTCTCCCATCTCCAAAATTATTCATAGTGCCTTCCGATATCTGGCTTCTCTTCAGAAATCTCAACATCTGTGATCAGCAGAATCAGGGAGCCTTTTAAAAAAAACTTCTTGATTTGTGTCACTTATTTTTGCTACAGCACTATACTCATTATTTGCATTATTTATACAAATTAGTATTATTTGTCCTTATTGCATTACTTGATCAATCACAGCATGCACAACCATCTGACACAGTAAGAGGGACCTGCTAAGAAGTAATAAACCAAAGGACACCAGCACAAAGCATCCCAAATGACAGGGACACATAGGAAGCAAAGGGACTAAAAATTTCTCAGGGACATGAAACTTGAGTGCAGGAAATGGGAAGTCAGATTCTTTAGAGAAATGGTAAAAGGAGCACAAAATACATGGAACTATGAGACAGGTAAGCCACAAACTGATACATTCCAGCAAGACACACAAAAGTAACAGGAAAGCAAGCATCCCATAAAGCTAAACAAGATACCTACTCAACCCCTTGGTCCAGATGTAAAAATTGTGGCATCAAGTGCTTTAACTCAAGTTTCTCTCCCAATACTATGAGCAATCCCTGATATAGATAAAACTACAGACCCATTGTTCAGTGCAGACCACTAAAAACTGGTGGCACCTTGAGTCCTATGCAGGTTTGCCTTTTTAGCTTCAATACCTTTTTTAAAAAAAAAGAAAAAAGAAACCCAGATAGCTACCACAATCCACATCAGAGGCAAACCCACAAGAATGTCTTTCCTAAGAATGCTTGTCTCTAGAGGAAAATAGTTTAAAAACTCCCAAGATAAGCTAAGTATTTTCAAGTACACAGGACCTGATGCAATCCACTTTACCGTACTCAGTCTCATGGATTAACTTTCAAGAGGAGGTTGGAGGCTGGTTATGCTTATAGAAGAGAAGGAGCAAGTGTAGTACTAATTAATTGACAAAAGGGGTGGAAAAGGTGCAAATGGGAAATTATAGCCTGTTCCCTTTAACAGGCTGGTTTGACTTCATGGCTACCTGGGCTATCAGGTTGCTGACACCACCTTTTCTGCATCCTCCCTCCATCCCTGCTCTCCTGGTGCAGGCAGCACCTGATTGATATGTCCTCATCAGCCCCCACAGAAAGCTGGCTCAAGAGGTTCCTACCAGCAGTAACTCAGTCTCACTCCAAAACAGGAGTGATTTTTCTGCCAGGTGGATGATGAGCCTGCACTGAGAGCTGCTGAGGAGAAGCAGTGCGACACCCACCCATGCCCCTTGGAGCATCAGACTGACATTTGAGCAGCTTCAGTCATGTCACACAGCAATCAACTTCAGTTCTTGGGGAAAGAAACTGGCAGCAATTAGATATAAAGAAAAAATTTCAGAGTGTTACCTTGTAACAGACAAGTAGGGGCTAAGCATCAGGTAAGAGCCAGCACAGGGTTTTGTCAAGATAGCAGAGCACAGCGCCCAGGTGGGGCAGACATCAGTTTTTGAGGACTGCATCATATCCAACCAAAGCCTTAGTTTCTCTGAGAATTATATTTTTGAGGGAAGAAGCAGCAGAACACTCTGTAATTCTTCCCAGTGATAAAATCATGGAGAATAACTTCGCCAAACTATGCACACTAGAACTTGTTCTGCTAGATGTGTCTCTCAGCTTTATTACTGGATGCAAGTTAGTTGCGCTGTTTGCGAGAGACAGACCTAAGAAAAATTACATTACCTGTGCTACCTTCTGAAAATCCTTTGTCTGAAATATTGCTGCACCCATTAGGCTTCAGCAAGGACATAAAACTTGCTGGAATTATCTGAGTTGGGCATATTCTACTACCCCAAACCCCTAAATTCAAAGTCATTTGGAAAAGTGCAGTCAGTACATTTTCATTACAAGTGTGAAGCACCAAATTCCACTTCAAACTCCCATCACAGCTCTTGGGCCTCCCAGGCTCTGCACATCCCATCTTCTTGGAGGTCCTGAGACCTATCAACATCCCCTGCTCCCCTAGCAGGCATTCAAGGTGTATTTGAGGAGCAACAGTCTGATTTAAATACAAAAGGACTAAAGTTGACCTCAGAATGAGAAAAAAAAGTAACCTGTGACAAAGCCTGGTGAGATGGGGACAGAAGATAAAAACTTATTCCAAAAAACAATGGGATGAGGAAAAGAAACTCCAGTTTATGGTCGACTGGGGTGGAAAAACAGGAAGATTAGAAACAACCAAGCATGGCAAGGAATAAATTGTTTTGTATGAAGTGACAGTTGACAGAGAATTAAGCAGCAAGGCAGAGAAATGTGTCTTAGGCCTCCGCTGTGGGTGTCTAAGAGCTAGGAGTAAGATGGGCAGGTTAAGCAAGGGACGATGACTAAGCCTGGCGTAGTCTCTAGAAGATATTACAATTGCTAGGGGCAGATAAAATGGCAGCTTTTCTGTAGGTCACCACAAGGCTGATATTACTGGGCAGGGGATGCAAGCCCTTCCAGCGAGCACTGATAAATTTTGACTGCAGCAAG